>JANIIK010000689.1:0-17469 GCA_027704905.1 Muraenolepis orangiensis
ACAGTGAATCTTTTATTTTGTTAACTTTTCTGTGACGTTGGCTATAAAGAGCAGCGGTGAAATACAGCCATGAATTAACTTTTGAAGTAACCGGAGTTAAGTTCAGAAAGACAAGGATAACGAAATAACCAGAACTGTTTCTAAACACGTTGAAGACTTTTTGGATTTATTTATTTGTTTATTTTGGATTAAAATGGCGAGTTCTGATGAGTCGGGACGTTAAAGACATGGATGAGGCGCAGCTGCGTGCATCGAGATCAGGAAAGGCTTCCCATTTAACACGGAGAATGAACATTGTGAACAGCCTAATGACTGATAAAGAATGCCTGGATGAAGTCAAAGGGAATATGATGAAGTTTAACGGACGTTCGGATGATTTTAAAGCCTTGCATGTCTCAAATGCGCAAATGTTGGATGAGAGCGCAAGAAAAGAGGACGATGAGAAATGGTATCAGCCGAGATGTACGCACATAATCTCATTCCTTGCCAAAGTTACAAAGTGGATAACCGACATAGAAAATGCTGATTAACTCAACTTGACTCAAGTGGAAGGTCTGCCAGCTGAAGAAGGTGAATGGGCAAATGAAGACGGCCATCCAAAACAAATGGATCCACGCTCAACGAGGTCCAGCCACTCTTCCTCTTCCTCAACATTACGCATCAACGCCGAGGCAGAGAGAGAAGCCTTATTGGCTAAAGCTTCTATGTTACAAGAAAAACATGCCATTGAAGAACAGGAACAAATGTTACAAAAAAGAAGAGAAACATTAGAATTACAAGGAGAAATAGCAGCCAACACAGCCAAAATGAACTATCTTAAAGACAGTGAATTATGCAGGTGCCGCCCTGTACAGGCTGAAGCAGCAGCTACCACACTGGTAGATTCAAAGCCAGATATTTCAGTTCATCCTTATGACAGAGGTGCTCCAGTTGTTAGGAGCAAGGCAGGCGCACTTCACTTGCCCTTTTTTAATGTTTGTGAAGGTAATGCTCACAGTTGGCCCGATGTTCAGCCAGAAGACTGCATTAATGATCAGCATCAGCCACAACCAGTGCACAATATTCGACCTGTCATACCCCAAAACACACAGCCAACTCTGCCACAAAGACAAAGCCCCCCTACGCCCAGCACAGCAAAGGATGACCACATGATTACAATACTGGAAAATCAAAGCAGCTTGACGAGGATTCTTGTGAAACAACAACTTCTCGCCACGCTGCCGCAGGGACACATTCCACCCTTTGATGGACACATTCTGGAGTACAAGTCCTGTATTCACTTCTTTGAACATTGTATTGAAAGCAAAACAGACAACAACAGAGACAGGTTGCAGTTCCTTATACAGTTTACAAGAGGCCAAGCTCAACGGCTAGTCAAAAGCTGTGAATACATGTCTCCAGACAGAGGCTATCAGAAAGCAAAAAGTTTACTAAAGGAAAACTTTGGGAACGAATACAAGCTCTCTTGTGCTTACCTGGAAAAAGCTCTATCCTGGCCCCTAGTTAAAACTGAAGATTCAAGGTCGCTGCAGGATTACGCCATGTTTCTAAGGAGTTGCTGCAATGCTATGGAGGAGATGGAGTACTTGGAGGAACTAGACACAGAGTACCTTTTGAGTTTGTTTACTTTGCCTAACCCTTTTTTTTATTATTTGACCTGAATTGAGTGCCCTCAAATGTGTGTGTATGTGCGTGTGTGTTTGTTATGTATGTGTGTATATGTGTGTGTGTGTGTATATGTGTGTGTGTGAGTATGTGTGTTTGTTATGTGTGTGTGTGTGTGTGAGAATGTGTGTTTGTGTGTGAGAGTGTGTGTGTGTGTGTGTGTGTGATTTTTCAAGACAACGTTCTATTAAATGGGTTGGAGCCAGATTCAGTCCTTATTATTTATTTATTTATTTAGTTAAATATATGAAGCAATATTGTTTGGAAAACGATTGGAAATTAACTTGATTGATAACATCTTTTATTTGTTATGATTTGGATGCGTGTTGCTTCGACAACGTGGAGGCGTGTCTGGTCCAGCCCATTTTGATCCGGTGATTGCAGCACCTGAGCGTGTGAACACACTTTTATCAATGGGGCCGGTGCCCTAGCAAAACACCACACTGGAAACGCAAGGCACGCCCAGACGGTTTTTGACCGTCGCAAGCGCTACGGATTTGGAACTTTAGAAATTGGAAACGAGGACACCATGCAACGGGAATAAGCCAGCACACCTCCACGTCGTATGGTAAGAACCCATCCACGCTAAACAAAGCTTCAAGTAAATGACAATAAATACCTTTTCTATAAACCAAACAAATTCATCTCCGCTGTTTTCTTACGGAAAAGCGCATGCGCGCGTCAACCAAGGCTGTGGATTTCACAAAATGGTTTACTCTACGATTAGCTTGATGTGCTAGCATACAGCATAAGGTTCAATTCAATTCATCATGTGTTCACAATTTAAAACCAAAAAGCTTAAGTATCAAGTCAAGTACATTTTATGAGTCTAGCCCTTAATCCCAGTTCCAGTCTCAATGGGCTTCACTACAGGCCTCATGTCAACAACGCCCCTCAAACCCCTAGCCCCCCCCCAGCCCCACCCCCCTTAGCCCCGCCCCCATTAGTCCCACCCCCAAACCCCTAGCCCCCCCAGGGGTCTAAAGTTGGCATACACACACACACCCACACACACACACTCACACACACACACTCACAGCGCCCTCCGGTGGCCACGCCCTCACCTGCACCCAAGTCTCTTCTAGAATAAGAAACCAACCCAAGCCAACAGTTCTAATCCACCAACTCACATCAAGCTCCCTTTGATGAACAACATTTATGTTCTAAAGATTGAACCAAGTCCACATCAATCTGGTCCTCAGGTCAACACATGGTGAATAATGGAGCCCTGCTCTAAAGGCTGGCTGGAGTCCTCACTGACAACTGGTTTCTCTTCCTCTTACTGAGGAACACATCTTTAGTTAGGGCTTTACTTCAATACCTTTGTGTCTGATGTTGTTCTTTACATGAATTCATCTTTCATTAGGGCTTTAATTCAATATGTTTGTGTCTGATGTTTTTCTTTCCTGTTGTGTCTGTGGTGAAAAATGGATTCCTTATCAAAATCAGATCACAAATACACAGTTGTGTGTGTGTGTGTGTGTGTGTGTGTGTGTGTGTGTGTGTGTGTGTAGTACTGAGTAGTACTGTTTCAGTGAGTGGTGGGCTTTGCTCAGGTGAAGGGGGCGGGGCTAAAGCTATAAGCCACAGGTGCGGCGTGTGACGGCAGGGCAGCAGGCAGCAGCAATACCGTCATTGACACGCAGACGCAGCCTTATGGTCACCAGATTATTAGGATCTCCTGTTTATTTCTATGTTTAATATTGTTTTCATATTTTGTTCTTTCTGGCCAATAAACAAGCAAAAAGAGCAACAAAAACGTCCAGTGGTTTTCTGTTCTGCGAGTCTGACACTGCTTCCCAGCCCCAAGCTCTACAAGTGGTCAAGAAAGGGAACCTTCAAATATTGTTATAGGACAGACTTTTTTGGATTTTGGCCACTACAATAAGTCAATGACGAGCTGTGATTGAAGACGCGAGGACTATTGGAGGATCAAAGGGATCCAAGGAATCAAAGACGAAAAACGCCGGCCCGACGCGTGGCTGCAAACAGACACTTTGGAGGAGGTATGTGCTTACAAAACCAACATCACATGAAGGATTATTCGTTTGGAAGAAATACATGAATTATTTATAAACGGACTTCACCGCTGATATATGTGTTTATGGACAGTGAATCTTTTATTTTGTTAACTTTTCTGTGACGTTGGCTATAAAGAGCAGCGGTGAAATACATCCATGAATTAACTTTTGAAGTAACCGGAGTTAAGTTCAGAAAGACAAGGATAACGAAATAACCAGAACTGTTTCTAAACACGTTGAAGACTTTTTGGATTTATTTATTTGTTTATTTTGGATTAAAATGGCGAGTTCTGATGAGTCGCGGACGTTAAAGACATGGATGAGGCGCAGCTGCGTGCATCGAGATCAGGAAAGGCTTCCCATTTAACACGGAGAATGAACATTGTGAACAGCCTAATGACTGATAAAGAATGCCTGGATGAAGTCAAAGGGAATATGATGAAGTTTAACGGACGTTCGGATGATTTTAAAGCCTTGCATGTCTCAAATGCGCAAATGTTGGATGAGAGCGCAAGAAAAGAGGACGATGAGAAATGGTATCAGCCGAGATGTACGCACATAATCTCATTCCTTGCCAAAGTTACAAAGTGGATAACCGACATAGAAAATGCTGATTAACTCAACTTGACTCAAGTGGAAGGTCTGCCAGCTGAAGAAGGTGAATGGGCAAATGAAGACGGCCATCCAAAACAAATGGATCCACGCTCAACGAGGTCCAGCCACTCTTCCTCTTCCTCAACATTACGCATCAACGCCGAGGCAGAGAGAGAAGCCTTATTGGCTAAAGCTTCTATGTTACAAGAAAAACATGCCATTGAAGAACAGGAACAAATGTTACAAAAAAGAAGAGAAACATTAGAATTACAAGGAGAAATAGCAGCCAACACAGCCAAAATGAACTATCTTAAAGACAGTGAATTCTGCAGGCGCAGCCCTGTACAGGCTGAAGCAGCAGCTACCACACTGGTAGATTCAAAGCCAGATATTTCAGTTCATCCTTATGACAGAGGTGCTCCAGTTGTTAGGAGCAAGGCAGGCGCACTTCACTTGCCCTTTTTTAATGTTTGTGAAGGTAATGCTCACAGTTGGCCCGATGTTCAGCCAGAAGACTGCATTAATGATCAGCATCAGCCACAACCAGTGCACAATATTCGACCTGTCATACCCCAAAACACACAGCCAACTCTGCCACAAAGACAAAGCCCCCCTACGCCCAGCACAGCAAAGGATGACCACATGATTACAATACTGGAAAATCAAAGCAGCTTGACGAGGATTCTTGTGAAACAACAACTTCTCGCCACGCTGCCGCAGGGACACATTCCACCCTTTGATGGACACATTCTGGAGTACAAGTCCTGTATTCACTTCTTTGAACATTGTATTGAAAGCAAAACAGACAACAACAGAGACAGGTTGCAGTTCCTTATACAGTTTACAAGAGGCCAAGCTCAACGGCTAGTCAAAAGCTGTGAATACATGTCTCCAGACAGAGGCTATCAGAAAGCAAAAAGTTTACTAAAGGAAAACTTTGGGAACGAATACAAGCTCTCTTGTGCTTACCTGGAAAAAGCTCTATCCTGGCCCCTAGTTAAAACTGAAGATTCAAGGTCGCTGCAGGATTACGCCATGTTTCTAAGGAGTTGCTGCAATGCTATGGAGGAGATGGAGTACTTGGAGGAACTAGACACAGTGTTCAACATGAGAAGCATTGTGCTTAAGCTACCATACAAGCTCAGGGAGAGATGGCGCAGCACAGCTTACGCACTGCAAGAGGAGCGCAGTCGTAGAGTAAGGATTTAGACCTTGTCATTTCATTGAAAGGCAAGCTCGCATAGCAGCAGACCCAGTTTTTGGTGATCTTCAAGACCAGTCAGCTGCCAAAGGAAAGGTGGCTGTAAAGACTAGATTTCCTGTCAAGCCACAGATCCCAAGGGTGTATGACAGCAGTTTTGCCACAGGTGTCACTATTTCCCCAAAAGAAAAAGAGCGTGAACCCTCCTGTCCCTTCTGTAGGTGCAAGCACACATTGGAATTGTGTAAACAGTTCTTGGAAGAAACACATAGGAACAAGCTGAACTTTGTAAAGATCAAGGGCATATGCTTTGGCTGTCTCTCCACAGGCCATATTAGTAGAGACTGTAAACAACGGCTCACCTGTAGAGTTTGCAAGCAAGCCCACCCAAGTGCCCTGCACATCTATGTTAAAAATGGTCCAACTAACCAGACTGAAAGGCCCTCTGGTGTAGCAGGCAGAACCACAGCAGAGTTATGTGGCCACATAGGGGCCGGAGAACAAAATAATGTGCTGTCCATTGTCCCAGTTCAGGTTAAGGCAGCAAAAGGCAGTCAAGTCTTGCAAGTCTATGCACTCCTGGACCCTGGTTCCACCGCTACCTTCTGCTCCGAAGCGCTGATGTCTAAACTCAATCTGAAAGGCAGAAAAACTCATATTCTGTTAAGCACAATGAATCAGAAAAATCTGGTGCCATCTCATGTCATACCTGGAATTGAAGTTTCAGCGCTGGACAGCGACAACTTCTTACCTCTTCCTGATGTTTTCACCCAGAAAGAAATGCCAGTCACCTCAAGTAGCATTCCCAATCAGAATGACTTAACGCAGTGGGCGTACCTGAATAAAGTCAAACTTCCCAGTATCAGTGCTAAAGTGGAATTATTAGTTGGCACCAATGCTCCAAAGCTGTTAGAGCCATGGGAGGTTATTAATAGATTCAGATTCAGATTCAGAAAACTTTATTAATCCCGAGGGAAATTAAGGTGCAACAGTTGACACAGGGGGAATAAATGCACACACAAGAATACTAAAACCTAAGCTAAAAAACAAAACAACAACTAACTAAAATAAAACTATTATAAACAAAAATAGTTAAAATAATTCTAAATGAAGTCTAAATGTATTGATAAGTGAAGATAATTACAGTATTATAACAGTAGTACGTAGGTATATACAATACACAACAATACGTATAGTGCAAATTGGCAGTAATAATATATTAATAAATAATTAGACTGAAAAGTGACATGTGAAAAGTGAAAAAGTGAAAAGTGAATTCGGAATTGAAATAGAATTTGCAGTGCAAAGTACAATGAGATGATTACAGTGCGTTGACCAAAAATAAAATAAAAATAAAAATAAGTACGTTGGCCTCAGGTCACTGAGTCTCCACTGTCCCTCTCACGACCCGAGGTAGAGGAATTATAGAGTCTAATAGCCACAGGAAGAAAGGACTTCCTATGGCGTTCTGTGGTGCACCTGGGTGGAATGAGTCTGTTGCTAAAGGTGCTTCTATATGAGGTCAGCACCTGATGGAGAGGGTGAGAGTTGTTGTCAAGGATACTACGCAGCTTGCGCAGCATCCTTCTCTCAGACACCACCAACAAGGAGTCCAGCTGGACCCCCAGGACAGCGCCAGCCTTCCTGACAATCCTGCTGATCTTGTTGGCGTCTGCTGATCTCAACCTGCTACCCCAGCACACGACTCCGGAGAAGATGGCACTGGCTACCACCGACTGGTAGAACACATTCAGCATCTTGTTGCAAACGTTGAAGGACCGGAGCCTCCGCAGGAAGTAAAGACGGCTCTGGCCCTTCTTGTAGACCGCCTCAGAGTTCTTGGCCCAGACCAGTTTGTTGTCCAGATGAACTCCCAGGTATTTATATTCCTGGACGGCTTCAGCGGACACACCCTTGATGGAAATGGGTGTGGGTGTGGATTTCCTCCTGCGGAAGTCCACCACCATCTCCTTCGTCTTGTCAGTGTTGAGCTGCATATGGTTCAGCTCACACCACTCAACGAAGGAGTCCACGACGCCCCTGTACTCCTCATCGTTTCCCTCGCTGACACAACCAACAACTGCAGAGTCGTCCGAGAACTTCTGCAGATGGCAGGACTCTGAGTTGTATTGGAAGTCTGAGGTGTACAGGGTGAACAGGAATGGGGAAAGAACAGTTCCCTGTGGAGCACCAGTGCTGCTGACCACAGTGTCAGACACACAGTCCTGCAGTCTGACAAACTGTGGACGACCCGTCAAATAGTCAGTAATCCAGGACACCAGGGAAGAGTCCACCTTCATCGCCGTCAGCTTACTTCCCAGCAGGGCAGGCCGGATGGTGTTGAACGCACTGGAGAAGTCGAAAAACATGATTCTCACAGTGCTCCCGGGTCTGTCCAAGTGGGCGTAGGCACGATGGAGCAGGAAGATGATGGCGTCCTCCACTCCCAGTTTCGGCTGGTAGGCAAACTGAAGAGGGTCCAGTGATGATCTGACCAGGGGCCGAAGAAGCGTCAGGACCAGCCTCTCAAAGGATTTCGCCACGTGGGACGTCAGCGCCACCGGTCTGTAGTCGTTTGAGGTGCTGGGACGTGCCTTCTTCGGAACCGGCACCAGGCAGGATGTCTTCCACAGCACAGGGACCCTCTCCAGTCTCATGCTCAGGTTGAAGATGTACTGCAGGACTCCACTCAGCTGGGCAGCACATGTTTTGAGGACCCTCGGGCTGACGCCGTCAGGACCTGCAGCCTTGTCTGGATGGAGCCTGCACAGCACTTTCCTCACCTGCTCAGCTGTGAAGGTATGTGAGCCGTGTATGGGGGCTGGAAGAGTCACTGATGTGTTGATGGGGGAGGGGTGAGGTAGTGATGGTGGGGGAGAGAGAACAGGTATGTTGATGCTGGAGAGGGACGGTGGGGGAGGGGGGACAGCAGGGCTGGGGGGCTGGAGGGGAATGGTTGTAGAGGGGCTGGGGGAGGGGGGGTAGACCGGAGCCCACTCATTGAATCTATTGAAAAACAAATTCAACTCGTTGGCCCGATCAGGACCCCCCCTATTGTCTGGCTACCAGGTTGTTTGTAGCCAGTGATGCTCCTCATGCCACTCCACACATCCTTCAGGTTGTTCTGCTGAATAAAAGGTGAGGGCCCCTACGCAGTAAAAACTCTATTGGGGTGGGTTGTAAATGGGCCACTCAGAAACGGCGGTGAGGACAATACGGAGAGAGCGACTGTGAATAGGATATCAGCCACAAGTTTGGAAGAGCTTCTAATGTCACAGTACAACCAGGACTTCAACGAAGTGTCATCTGAGGAAAAGCCAGAGATGTCAGTTGAGGACAAAATGTTTTACAAAGTAGCCAGTGAGGCTACCCTACAAAAAGGACACTACAGTCTAAAGTTGCCTTTCAGGAAAGCCAATGTCAGCATGCCTAACAACCGCCAAATTGCCAAACAGCGCCTGCAGGGCTTAAAAAGGAAGATGAACAGGGACCAGCACTACAAGCAGGAATACGTTGCATTCCTCAAAGACATCTTGGAGAACAACTACGCAGAGGAAGTCCCACAGGAAGAGCTGACACAGTCACCCGGACACAAATGGTACATACCACACCATGGGGTGTACCACCCCAAAAAGAAAAAGCTTAGAGTGGTTTTTGACTGTGCAGCCTCTTACCAAGGCATGTCCCTGAACACAGAGCTACTGCAGGGACCTGATCTGAATAATTCTCTTGTAGGAGTCATTTTGAGATTTCGCAAAGAGCCAATTGGATTTATGGCCGACATAAAATCAATGTTCCATCAGGTCAGAATGGATAAATCTCATATGGACTACTTGCGGTTCCTGTGGTGGCCACAAGGTGATACCAGTAAGCCCCCAAAAGAATACCGCATGCTGGTGCACATTTTTGGTGCTGTGTCCTCCCCAAGCTGTGCAATTTTTGCGTTACAAAAAACAGCCGAAGACAATGAACACGGGTTCCCACCTCAAGTAGCTGAAACTGTCCGAAGCAACTTTTATGTTGACGACTGTGTAAAGTCAGTCGCAAAAGAAACTGAAGCCATCCAGCTAGTAAAGGACCTCACTGCATTATGCAGACAAGGCGGGTTTCAGCTGACCCAGTGGGTTAGTAACAGCAGAGCAGTTCTAGCCTCCATTCCCATGGAGCAAAGGGCAAAGGATGTTAGGACTTTGGATATCGACAAAGACAGTCTCCCCATTGAAAGAACATTGGGTTTGCAGTGGGGTGTGGACTCTGACCATTTCCAGTTTAACATCCATCTCAACCAGAAGCCACATACACGAAGAGGATTACTTTCAGTTGTAAGTTCAATCTTTGATCCACTCGGCTTTCTGGCTCCTCTGATTCTCCCAGCCAAGCAGTTGCTACAAGAGCTCTGCCAGAGAGGTTTTGGGTGGGACGAACCTTTGCCCCAGACTATATCGGATAAATGGATCGAATGGATAGCAAGTCTGGAGAGCATAAAGCACTTCCAAGTGCCTCGCTGTCTGAAGCCAAATAGCTATGGAACACAACAGTTTGCACAGCTGCATCACTTCTCAGACGCCAGTGAGAATGGCTATGGCTCAGTAAGTTACATTAGACAGGTTAACATTCAGGATGTTGTTCATGTTGCCTTTGTCCTAGGAAAATCCAGAGTCCTTCCTTTAAAGCACATCACAGTACCGCGACTGGAGTTGGCAGCTGCAACACTGTTGGTGAAGGTGGACAAAATGCTGAGGAAAGAACTACACATGGACTTAAACCCCTCAGTCTTCTGGACGGATAGCCAAACAGTACTCAAGTACATTGGTAATGACTACACTAGGTTTAAGACCTAGGTTGCCAACAGAGTGTCACTGATTCGTGACAATAGTGAACAGTGTCAATGGAGATATGTAAGCAGCAAGGAAAATCCTGCTGATGACGCCTCGAGAGGAATGAGTGCAGTCCAATTCATGCAGCGAAAAAGGTGGATCCATGCCCCAGAGTTCCTATGGAAGCCAAAGGAAAGTTGGCCTGTGGAAAAATCATTGACCTCCGAGCCAGTGTTGCAAAATGACCCAGAGGTCAGGAAAAACGCTGCTGTATTCACAACAGTGGCAAGCATTGAAACTCCCACAGACCATCTGATTTCATACTTCTCTGATTGGATGAGGCTACTTAAAGCAGTGGCATGGTATCTCAAGGTGAAGAATGCTCTGATGTTGACCGTCAAAAAGCGTAAAGAGCTTTCCCCAGGTCACAGCCACACCCGCCCGAGCAGCCAAAAGGTGAGCACTGAGCTAAGCGCTTTCAGAACCACACTTGGTGGACAGCTCCTCACAGTGGAAGACCTCTCACAGGCAGAGAGGTCAGTCATCACCTATGTTCAAAAGCAATCCTTCCCAGTGGAGTTTCAATCCACCAGCGGCCTCACATTATGGTGGAGTCTGGGAAAGACTCATAAGATCTGTCCGTCAGGTGCTGACCTCCACTCTCCATCAGCAAACCCTCGAAGATGAAGGCCTACAAACCATCTTCTGCGAGGTAGAGTCCATCCTCAATAACCGCCCTCTCTCCACCGTGTCCTCTGATCCACAAGACCTGGAACCATTGACTCCCAATCACATCCTCCTGCTAAAAACGCAACCTATCCTACCTCCGGGAACGTTTCAGAGATCTGACCTCTACGCCAGGCGCCGCTGGAAGCAGGTCCAGTACATGGCGGATCTGTTCTGGCATAGATGGACACAAGAATACCTTCTGCTGCTCCAAGAGAGACAGAAATGGAACACAGTGAGAAAAAACTTTAACATTGGAGATGTCGTCCTGGTAGTTGACCCAACTGCTCCACGGGGGTGGTGGCCACTAGGCAGAGTACTGGAGACCAAGCCTGATGCAAGAGGTCTGACCCGTACAGTGAAGCTCCAGACGAAAACTTCCGTTATTGATAGGCCCATAGCTAAGCTGTGCCGCCTCCTGGAGAATGAAGAATAACAGGTCTTCTTTCAACATCAACAAGGGATGTAATGTATATACTTTATTTTTCTAAATTCATTATTTGTTGGTCGTTTTACGGCTCCCTTTATTTAGTTTGAATAATTGATTCTGAGAGAACAATTAGGGGCCGGTGTGTAGGAGCCGCATTTAAGTTTATTTTGTTCTGATTCATTCTGAACCTTTACTAATACATGTTTCTGTTTCAGTGAGTGGTGGGCTTTGCTCAGGTGAAGGGGGCGGGGCTAAAGCTATAAGCCACAGGTGTGGCGTGTGACGGCAGGGCAGCAGGCAGCAGCAATACCGTCATTGACACGCAGACGCAGCCTTATGGTCACCAGATTATTAGGATCTCCTGTTTATTTCTATGTTTAATATTGTTTTCATATTTTGTTCTTTCTGGACAATAAACAAGCAAAAAGAGCAACAAAAACGTCCAGTGGTTTTCTGTTCTGCGAGTCTGACACTGCTTCCCAGCCCCAAGCTCTACAAGTGGTCAAGAAAAGGAACCTTCAAATATAGTTATAGGACAGACTTTTTGGGATTTTGGCCACTACATTAGTAGTAGTAGTAGTAGTAGTAGTAGTAGTAGGTTTGTAGGTTAGTAGTAAAAATAGGATAAAAGTAAGTTAAATATATAAAAATGCAATATAAAATGCAATATGTCAGAAAAAACCAATATATATAAAATCAATGTAATAAAATAGACATTGTTATATGCTATACGCCCTTGTTCAGCAGCCTGATGGCCTGACTGTGGAAGCTATCTCTAAGCCTATTTGTACGGCACTTGATACTGCGGTATCGCCTGCCTGACGGTAACAGTGAGTACAGTTCGTGGCTGGGTGGGCATTGTCTTTTATGATGTGTTTGGCCTTGGCCACGCACCGCTTGTGCTATATATACAGGAGGGTGGGAAGCTCGCCTCCAACGATATACTGGGCCGTCCGCACCACCCTTTGAAGTGGTGCGGATCGAGGTGAGGGCTACATGTCTATAGTCGATCAGGCAGGTTACCTTGGGTTGTTTAGGGACAGGCACGATGGTGGACATGTTGAAGACCGCGGGAACAACAGCCTGGGACAGGGAGAGGTTGAAGATGTCTGCAAAGACTCCTGCCAACTGGTCTGCACATGCTCTGAGGACGCGGCCCGGGATGTCGTCGGGGCCTGCCGCCTTACTGATGTTCATCCGCTTGAAGGTGCGGCGCACATCCGCCTCCGAGATGTTCAGCAGGCTGGTCTCCTTAGGCGGCACTGGCTTCGGCGGGCTGCCGTTCACGTCGAACCGAGCAAAAAAAGTATTTAGCTCTCCTGGGAGGGAGGTAGAGGAGTTCTCTACACAACTGGTTCTCCCTCTGAAGTTCGTTATTGTCTGTAGACCCTGCCACATACCCCTCGCGTCGTGGCTCTTGAATTTCTCCTCCACTCTGTCCTTGTACTCCCGCTTGGCAGTGACGATGGTCTTACGGAGGTCGTAACGGGCTCTCGTATATTCCTCCATATTCCCGGAGCCAAAGGCGGCGTTACGTGCGTACATTGTCATTAACATTACACTATCATAACATGTCATTAACATTACACTATCATAACATGTCATTAACATTACACTATCATAACATTGTCATTAACATTACACTATCATAACATTGTCATTCACATTACACTATCATAACATTGTCATTAACATTACACTATCATAACATGTCATTAACATTACACTATCGATAACATTGTCATTCAACATTACACTATCATAACATTGTCATTAACATTACACTATCATAACATGTCATTAACATTACATCTATCATAACATTGTCATTAACATTACTCTGTCATACTTTGCTGGACTTTCTGGACTCATCACAGTTACTGCACTGTTCTGCACTGTATTCATGATGCTGCTGCACTACTGGCACTTTAAATGCTTTTAAAGATTTTTGTAAAAAAACAAAAAACATTTACATTCAACACATGTAAATATCATTTATCAGTCACTTTGCTGCTTTTTTTGTTGTTTATTTTGATTGTATTTTTATTGTATATATTATTTGTATGGTATTGTTTTGGAGATGTAAACCGCAAGAGGGAATGGGGAGAAAGCATTCCCATGTGTTATTGGCAATTGGCCAATAAATATATCTTGAATCTTGTATCTTGTATCAGAACTGCTTTTAATGTGCAAATTGTGTTGTGTTTTCTATCTTTATATTTTAACTTGTTGTTTCCTCTTGAATTGATGTATGTATCAGTGGTGAACCGTGTGTATCACAACTGGACCTTATGTAGACCATCACCACCCCGCAAATGAGTCTCACTCACCAATGATGTTCACTTAAAGACCAAATCCATTCTCCTGTCCTTCTGGATGAATGTTTCGATAACCGGTCATAAAGCTGATCACTGCTGTTCAGATCCAAAAGAAGTTGCCTTTCAATAGCTATGGAAGCTAATGCAGTGAGTCGGGATTGTCCTGTTCTGTTCCTCCATCCTTTATAATATTAAAATGTCCTTTCCGCAGATTCAGTGACGGATTCGTTAAACTTTTTATATGTTCTTTTCACTGAATGGTCGTCTTGAAAAGGGGACTAACAACAATTATAACAACATCATCTTCACCTGTTGCCATTGCGACGTAAAAAACCTACGTAGAAAAAAACCAACGTAGCACTAAGCTAGATCCTAGGTCTCGAGCCAGTGAACCTTCTAGCGTACTATGGACCTGTGGTGAAATCTGAAAGAATACGCCCATTGGCTACAAATCACTATATGATTGGTTGATCAAATTGTCAATCCAAACGTACGCTCTCATTCAGTCTAAGGGCCAAAGCATTCGCAAGTACTTGGTTGAAGGATATTCTCCCCAGCAACCCAGAAATATATCAGATTGGTTGCATTTAATTTCTAACACAAAACCACTCAAATGCGTCGTGCATGGACCGAGAAAGACAAACAAATCAACGTAACACTGTAATATAACAGATAACAACACAGATAACATTCTCAATTATTCATTTTATTAAAATTGTATCAAATTGTATAAAATTGTATTAATCCAATTAATTCGATTTTTTTTTGTGTATATACATTTAGATATATTTATACTTATGTTGATATAACTGAATATCCCTGCTCACTACCTGTTCTGTATATACATTTATATTTATACTTGTGTGTGTATATATATATATATATATATATATATATATATATATATATATATATATATATCTGCACATATGTCATACCTACCTCTATAAGTTATACGTTGTTATACCTAGTAGACAGTTTTTACATCTTATTTAACCACTCTACATTGTATATTACCATGCACTTTACTGCAACATCTGTACTCTGGTTAGATGGCAACTTATTTTCTCTGTACTGTACTTTGTGCTGTGAAAGGACAACACATTAGAATCTAATGTAATCTAACTCCATGTTACCATAAGTAGATGTGTAATAATACAGTCTCTTCAAGTGGCGATGGCTGCTTGGCGTGTTGTGATGTGCTGTTGGTGGTGATCCTGGTCTTATCGTCCTCCCTTCCTCCCCTTGTGTCTCCCCCCTGTGTCTCCCCCCTGTGTCTCCCCCCCTGTGTCTCCCCCCTTGTGTCTCCCCCCTGTGTCTCCCCCCTGTGTCTCCCCCTTGTGTCTCCCCCCCCCTGTGTCTCCCCCCTGTGTCTCCCCCCCTGTGTCTCCCCCCTGTGTCTCCCCCCTGTGTCTCCCCCCTTGTGTCTCCCCCCTGTGTCTCCCCTGGCCCCCTTGTGTCTCCCCCCTGTGTCTCCCCCTTGTGTCTCCCCCCTGTGACTCCCCCCTGTGTCTCCCCCCATGTCTCCCCCTGTGTCTCCCCCCCTGTGTCTCCCCCCGTATCCCCCCCTGTCTCCCCCCTGTGTCTCCCCCCCTGTGTCTCCCCCCCTGTGTTTCCCCCCTGTGTCCCCCCCCCCCCGTGTCTCTCCCCTCCTGCAGGGACCACCCCACGGTGATCAAGAGGCGATTCCCCAGTGTGCTGGTAGTGTCTGCTGTCACCTGCGTTTGTGTGGACATGGAAGGAATCCACAGGTGTAAAGGTGAGCCACTGTCTCAGACCAGAAGGGAATCTAGACATAACCTTTGAATTATGTGATGGATACAAGGCTGTTAAATGTGTGTGTGTGTGTGTGTGTGTGTGTGTGTCCTTCAGTCCAGCCCGTCCTTGCTGGCTCTGATGGGTTATCCGCTTTGAGGGTCTCATTCCAGCCATCATTCTGCCCCTGCTTCTCACCATGGTAAACACACACACACACACACACTTTACCTGCTACTCAGCATGGACACACACACTTAAATGTAGACTACATTTTTAGACGCCATGCATAGAATCACCCTACATATCTATTTGTTTTTTCTTAAATTAAGAAATCGTATCGGAAAACAAGGTCAAAAGCAATTTAGTGACTTTTCATGCTGTAAACAGGGTCCCCTCTGTAGCGGAGAGGCTGCAGTTCAACCTTTCTCCAGCAGGCGTCGCTAAAGTGCAGGTTTACTCTTAAGACCATTCGAATATTATTATGAAATGCAATGGATAGAATATTTATTTAAATGGAGTAACTTTGACATTCATCTCACACATACTACTAAGTACAATATAACCGTTTATGACTATAGATTCACCTTCTAGTATACTACATGTTTACATGTTTCTACTCTCCTACCTGGGCCAGCTACTTAACGCCCTTTAATATAGAAAGTCAATATGTGGCAATCAATGTTGATTTATGTTTTGCGATATTGTATGGGCCCGCCACAATATCCCCAACACAAATCAATGGATGGAAACGCCACGGGGCTTCATAGTATTTTTATTGATCGGTGACATAGACTCATAAGGAACTCATGTGTTTTTCTATGAGACCAACAATGTTTCTAGTTGCTTTTCCATGGTCTCTCTCTCTCTTTTTTTTGTTGTTGTCAGGTTCTTGCAGCCGTTTGGGTTCCAAGGCGCCATCTAGCGGTTCAACAAAGGAAGGTAAGAGAACAACTCGTCACCTGAAGTCAAGTCTCCAAGAACTGAGCTAGTGCTCAGGTAAAAGTACCATAAGTTCAGGTAAAAGTACCATCAGTTCAGGTAAAAGTACCATCAGTTCAGGTAAAAGTACCATCAGTTCAGGTAAAAGTACCATAAGTTCAGGTAAAAGTACCATAAGTTCAGGTAAAAGTACCATAACTTCCGGTACAAGTACCATAAGTTGTCAACAACAGAACAACTGACAATAACTGACGATAACTGACAAACAAGCAAACCATCTACTCAGTAAGACACTAGCATAGGAAGCGGCAGAACTGCTTGTAAATAGTGTACTTGTAAATAGTGTACTTGTAAATAGTGTACTTGTAAATGGTGTACTTGTAAATGGTGTACTTTTACAAGGTTTGGGAGTCAGCTCAGACTATGGAGGTTGATGTGTTTTTTAAACCTCCATCTGATTCTAATGATGAATTAAGATCCCCCTCCTCTCTCCCTCAGCCCACACACACACACACACACACACACACAACACACACACACACACACACACACACAGGACCACATGCACACACACACAGGGCCACACATACACACACACACACACACACACACACACAGGGACACACATACATAATACTATATCTATATAGATATCATATCTATATAGATATCTATATCTATATAGATATGTATATCTATATATAGATATAGATATAGATATATAGATATAGGATATAGATATAATATATGTATATATATACATATATATATATATACATATATATATATATATACATATGTATATATATATATATATGTACATATATATATATATATATATATATATATATATATGTATATGTATATATATATACGTATGTATAAATGTATATATATATATATCTATATATATCCAAGTTCTTTGGCTGAAAGTCTCCTCCTCCTGGATCACCACTCAAATAAGGAATTGTATGACTTTAAAACAAGATGAAACCAGATG
>JANIIK010000690.1:0-22500 GCA_027704905.1 Muraenolepis orangiensis
ATAACATGTCATTAACATTTGACTATCATAACATTGTCATTAACATTTCACTATCATAACATGTCATTAACATTACACTATCATAACATTGTCATTCATATTACACTATCATAACATTGTCAGTAACATTACACTATCATAACATTGTCATTAACATTACACTATCATAACATGTCATTAACATTAAACTATCATAACATGTCATTAACATTACACTATCATAACATTGTCATTAACATTTCACTATCATAACATGTCATTAACATTACACTATCATAACATTGTCATTCATATTACACTATCATAACATTGTCAGTAACATTACACTATCATAACATTGTCATTAACATTACACTATCATAACATGTCATTAACATTATACTATCATAACATGTCATTAACATTACACTATCATAACATTGTCATTATTATTACACTATCATAACATGTCATTAACATTACACTATCATAACGTTGTAATTAACATTACACTATCATAACATTGTCATTAACATTACACTATCATAACATTGTCAATAACATTACACTATTATAACATTGTCATTAACATTACACTATCATAACATTGTCATTTACATGACATTACAATAATGTTGTCATTAACATTACACTATTATAACATTGTCATTAACATTACACTGTCATAAGATGTCATTAACATTACACTATCATAACATTGTCAATAACATTACATTACCATAACATTGTCATTAACATTACACTATCATAACATTGTCATTAACATTACACTATCATAACATTGTTATTAACATTACACTATCATAACATGTCATTAACATTACACTATCATTACATTGTAATTAACATTACACTGTCATAAGATGTCATTAACATTACACTATCATAACATTGTCGTTAACATTTCACTGTCATAACATTGTCATTAACATAACACTATCATATCATTGTCATTAACATTACACTATCATAACATTGTCAGTAACATTACACTATCATAACATTGTCATTAACATTACACTATCATAACATGTCATTAACATTATACTATCATAACATGTCATTAACATTACACTATCATAACATTGTCATTATTATTACACTATCATAACATGTCATTAACTTTACACTATCATAACATGTCATTAACATTACACTATCATAACATTGTTATTAACATTACACTATCATAACATGTCATTAACATTACACTATCATTACATTGTAATTAACATTACACTGTCATAAGTTGTCATTAACATTACACTATCATATCATTGTCATTAACATTACACTATCATAACATTGTCATTAACATAACACTATCAGAACATTATCATTAACATTACACTGTAGGAGTGCGGAACAAAAGGACTGCCAGGCGATGGTTTAGTTGCGAGACACTGCGGTCCTTTCTTTATTTTCCACTTCCTTATTTATCCCCAATACGTCAACACGTCACCCTCCCTTAAAGGCACATACCCTTGTGCATCACCCAACACCGGATGTGAATTATATTGTCCATACCCGTTGTCCCCTACATGCGCCCCCCCAGAATTCACAAGAACAGGCTGTATAAGCCGTTGCGGACCCCGGATAATCCTGCCGAAACGGCTGCGGGTGTCCAGTGTCCGTGTTGCGACGGGACCAGTGACCACCAGAGGGTGATCGGAGGATTTGACGGCCAGAGGCAACCCCTGCGTCGTGGGGGAACCCGTAGCCACCGGAGGGTGGTCTGAGGTTTTGACGGTCGGGGGGCGGCCACGCCTCGGCGGCTGAGCCACAGGAACCGGATGATCCAGGTCCACATGTGCTGGTTTTAGACGATCCACTGAGATGTGGTCCGGTTTCCCTCCTATGTTGACCACGAACGATTTCTCCCCCGTCTCCAAAACCCGAAAAGGCCCATCATAAGGTGGCTGTAGCGGCGACCGATGGGCATCATGCCGGACAAAAACGTACTCTGCTGTGTGCAGATTAGGTGGCAAATACGCCTGCGGCAACCGGTGCTGCGATGTGGGCACAGGCAGAAACACATGCCCGTGGTGTTTTGTTTCCTTGGAGGGTAGGGGGCTCTGGCCAGGGCAGCAGCCACAGCAGGTGATGCAGAGTCATCAACCTGGTACCCCACATTTGCCACTCTACCATGTTGTGTAGCAGCGAGAACTGCATCAGCCTCTTTAGCCAATGCACGATAGTCTGTAATGCGAGTATTGGCCAAAGCGGACCGTACTTGCCCTGGTAGCTGCTGTAGGAATATCTCTCTGAAGATGAAACACGGCTTGTGGTCGCCTGGTAGTAGAGCCAACATCCGATCCATCAGCTCCGATGGTTTAGCATCGCCCAGCCCCGGCAGAGACAGTAGTTGACGTGCCCGCTCAGACTCCGTCAGCCCGAAAGTCTCTAGTAGGACACCTTTCAGTGTTTCATACGAGTCCTCTGGAGGGTTCACGAGCAGATGCGCTACTCTGGACGCGGTAGCGCTGCCGAGGGCGGACACCACGTAATAGTATTTGGTCTCCTCATCTGTGATCCTCCGTATGGCGAACTGCGCCTCTGCCTGCGCGAACCAAACGGCAGCCTGCTGCTCCCAAAACTCCGGTAGCTTAATAGCTACAGCGTTTGTGCTCATGTTGAAAAAAAATTAATAAAATAAAAATAAAATAAATAAATAAATAAGTAAGTCCTTGGAAGCGTCCAAAAACGAACGTCAGGGTCACCAATGTAGGAGTGCGGAACAAAAGGACTGCCAGGCGATGGTTTAGTTGCGAGACACTGCGGTCCTTTCTTTATTTTCCACTTCCTTATTTATCCCCAATACGTCAACACGTCACCCTCCCTTAAAGGCACATACCCTTGTGCATCACCCAACACCGGATGTGAATTATATTGTCCATACCCGTTGTCCCCTACAACACTATCATAACATGTCATTAACATTACACTATCATAAAATTTTCATTTACATTACACTATCATAACATTGTCATTAACATTACACTATCATAACATGTCATTAACATTACACTATCATAACATTGTCATTAACATTTCACTATCATAACATGTCATTAACATTACACTATCATAACATTGTCATTCATATTACACTATCATAACATTGTCAGTAACATTACACTATCATAACATTGTCATTAACATTACACTATCATAACATGTCATTAACATTACACTATCATAACATGTCATTAACATTATACTATCATAACATGTCATTAACATTACACTATCATAACATTGTCATTAACATAACACTATCAGAACATTATCATTAACATTACACTATCATAACATGTCATTAACATTACACTATCATACAATTTTCATTAACATTACACTATCATAACATGTCATTAACATTACACTATCATAACATTGTCATTAACATTTCACTATCCTAACATGTCATTAACATTACACTATCATAACATTGTCATTCATATTACACTATCATAACATTGTCAGTAACATTACACTATCATAACATTGTCATTAACATTACACTATCATAACATGTCATTAACATTATACTATCATAACATGTCATTAACATTACACTATCATAACATTGTCATTATTATTACACTATCATAACATGTCATTAACATTACACTATCATAACATGTCATTAACATTACACTATCATAACATTGTCATTAACATTACACTATCATAACATTGTCATTAACATTACACTATCATAACATGACATTAACATTACTCTGTCATACTTTGCTGGACTTTCTGGACTCATGACAGTTACGGTACTGCACTGTATGCATGATGCTGCTGCACTACTGGCACTTTAAAATACTTTTATATGCTTTATGTACATTTCAAAACATGTACATATCATCCATTAGTCACTTTATTGTTATTTATATTGTCATTTTTATTGTGTATAGTATTTTTATAGTATAGTTGTATATCAATTCATACTCGGGGAGGGAATGGGGAGTAAGCGTTCTATTGTACTTGTTGCCAATGGCAAATCAATCTCTTGAATCTTGATTTACAGCCATTAAATTATCAATTCAGACTCCTAAATAAAAAAATTCTGAGAAATAAGGTAACATATTTAGGATGGTGTTGCCTTGATAGTATAAGGACATGTTAAGTTCTGAGTTTGTTAATAGTGGTTTAAGGTGTTTGTTGTATTACATTCATATTATACTCATAGACAGTAAGGTGGAATTTAGAGTTGGTTAGTAAAGTTTATCAACAACCTTTTCCTTACAATGTGCCTTTTTAAGGAAACTTTAATGATTACCTTTGCTGAATATTTGTACATATTTTGACAGCTAACTGTTATCATTTAAATATCTATTTTTTACATTGACTACACTTCTCTTGTGTTCATTATTGAAGTAAAAGACTTGTGTTCTTTCAACCCAGTTCCTAACATGTTCCTGTTGATGTTGTGTGAAGGCTGAATGGCTGTCGTCTGTCAGAGAGATGCTGTGAAGCTCTGGCCTCAGTTCTCAGCTCCAACTCCTCCAGTCTGAGAGAGCTGGACCTGAGTACCAACGACCTGCAGGATTCAGGAGTGAAGCTGCTCTCTGCTGGACTGGGGAGTCCACACTGTACACTGGAGACTCTCAGGTCAGTTGGACTCAATGAGCAAACACTTACAGCACAGGGTTGGATATCAGAAGACATTCAACTGATTCCATGCATTGAGGAGATCTTTAGAACCAGGTGACCATCTCCATCACTAAGGACCACAACCACCCTGGGCTCCATCTCTTCTCCCCCTACCGTCTGGTCGCTGGTTCTGCAGCATCCGTACAGCAAGGACTACCAGGTTTAAGGACAGTTTATATCCACAGGCAGTGACCTACTGAACTCCCAGGAGTGCTGCCACTATCATAACATGTCATTAACATTACACTATCATAAAATTGTCATTAACATGACACTATCATAACATTGTCACTAACAATACACTATCATAACATGTCATTAACATTACACTATCATAACATGTCATTAACATTACACTATCATAACATGTCATTAACATTACACTATCATAACATTGTCATTAACATTACACTATCATAACATGTCATTAACATTACACTATCATAACATTGTCATTAACATTACTCTATCATAACATGTCATTAACATTACTCTATCATAACATTGTCACTAACAGTACACTATCATAACATGTCATTAACATTACACTATCATAACATTGTCATTAACATTACACTATCATAAAATGTCATTAACATTACACTATCATAACATTGTCATTAACATTACACTATCATAACATGTCATTAACATTACACTATCATAACATGTCATTAACATTACACTATCATAACATTGTCATTAACATTACACTATCATAACATGGCATTAACATTACACTATCATAACATGTCATTAACATTACACTATCATAACATTGTCATAAACATTACACTATCATAACATGTCATTAACATAACACTATCATAACATGTCATTAACATTACACTATCATAACATTGTCATTAACATAACACTATCATAACATGTCATTAATATTACACTATCATAACATGTCATTAACATTACACTATCATAACATGTCATTAACATTACACTATCATAACATGTCATTAACATTACTCTGTCATTACTCTGGGAACAGGAGTATGGCGCCGTACGAGATGGCTGCCGTGTCGCGAGCTCCCGCACGACGACGCAGTTTTTTGTTATTTATTCTTTTTATTGCAACTTTTTTAGTTCAGGATGTTAGCAGCAAGTTCACTTATAACTTCTGCACACTTTGGGAGATCAGATCGACAGTCGCTCGCCGCCTACCGGAGTTTTTTCACTCTTTCGACTCGGACGTCCCGCCCGAAGTCACAGCTGGATTATCTCCGTCCATTTTGGGCACGATTACGCGCAAGCGTCGCCGGAGGAAGCGAGGGAAGCGAGCCGGCGTGCTAGTCAGGCTGAGATGTCGATCCGATCGCCCCCCACTACCCACCATTCTACTGGCTAATGTACAGTCTCTGGACAATAAGTTAAGCGAACTACAGGCTCGTATTCAATTCCACCGGGAAACTAGGGACAATTGCATTATCTGCCTTACGGAGACATGGATGTCGGAGGGGGTTACCGACGCAGCTATCGAGCCGACGGGATTTTCCGTACACCGGGCGGACAGAACAAAGGCTCTCTCCGGTAAAGATCGCGGAGGGGGGGTATGTCTCATGATAAACAGATCTTGGTGCAACCAAAGTCATGTACATCCCCTCAAGTCTTTCTGTTCCCCGGACCTGGAGTACCTGATGCTTATGTGCCGTCCATACTGGCTACCTCGGGAGTTTACAGCGGTAACCGTGACCGCTGTTTACATTCCCCCACAAGCCAACACGGACACAGCGCTGAAGGAACTGTACGGGGCTATCAGCGAACAGGAGTCGGCCCACCCCGAGGCTGCTCTCATCGTAGCGGGGGACTTCAACAAGGCGAACCTGAAGAAGGTTCTCCCGAAGTTCTACCAACACATAAAGAGCAACACACGGGGCGAGCGGATCCTCGACCACTGCTACACTCCCTTCCGTGATGGCTACAAGGCCCTCCTCCGCCCACCGTTCGGCAAATCAGATCACCGCTCTATCCAGCAACTCCCCGCCTATAGGCAGAGACTGAAGCAGCAACCGATCGCTGTGAGGGAGGTCCAATGCTGGTCGGACCAATCAGATTCTACGCTGCAGGATTGTTTTGATCACGCTGACTGGCACATGTTCCGCGTTGCCTCGGACAATAACATCAACGAGTACGCGTCGTCGGTCACCGGGTTCATCAAGAAGTGCATAGATGACGTTGTTCCGACCAAGTCGGTTCGGATATATCCCAACCAGAAACCGTGGATTAACGGCGATGTTCGCGCTGCCCTACATGCGCGTAACGCCGCCTTTGGTTCCGGGAATACGGAGGAATATACGAGAGCCCGTTACGACCTCCGTAAGACCATCGTCACTGCCAAGCGGGAGTATAAGGACAGAGTGGAAGATAAATTCAAGAAACACGATGCGAGGGGTATGTGGCAGGGGCTGCAGAATATAACGAACTTCAGAGGGAGAACCAGTTGTGTAGAGAACTCCTCTACCTCCCTCCCAGGAGAGCTAAATACATTTTTTGCTCGGTTCGACGTAAACGGCAGCCCGCCGAAGCCAGCACCGACTGGGGAGACCAGCCAGCTGCGCATCTCGGAGGCGGATGTGCGCCGCACCTTTAAGCGGCTGAACATCCGTAAGGCGGCAGGCCCCGACGACATCCCGGGCTGCGTCCTCAGAGCATGCGCAGACCAGTTGGCAGGAGTCTTTGCAGACATCTTCAACCTCTCCCTGTCCCAGGCTGTTGTCCCCGCGGTCTTCAAGATATCCACCATCGTGCCTGTCCCTAAACAAACCAAGGTAACATGCCTGAATGACTACAGACCTGTGGCCCTCACCTCGATCGTTAGCAAATGCTTCGAGAGGTTGGTCAAGGACTTTATTTGCTCCGTGTTACCTACCACGCTGGACCCATGGCAATTTGCATATCGTCAAAATAGATCCACGGACGACGCAATTGCCATGGCCCTCCACACTGCCCTTTCCCACTTGGAGGGGAAGAACTGTTATGTGCGAATGCTGTTTGTGGACTACAGCTCAGCATTCAACACAATAGTTCCTGCCAAGCTCGACACCAAGCTGAGAGGTCTAGGCGTACCCCCATCCATGTGCAGCTGGATACTGAACCTCCTGTCGGACCGCCGCCAGGTGGTGAGCATGGGCAGCACCACATCAGAGCCACTGACCCTCAACACGGGAGCCCCCCAGGGATGCGTGCTGAGCCCTCTCCTCTACTCCCTCTACACCCACGACTGCATGGCTATGCACAGCTCCAACGTCATCGTCAAGTTTGCTGACGACACGACAGTGATGGGCCTGATCGCCGGCGACGACGAGACAGCCTACAGGAAGGAGGTCGGATCGCTGGAGCAGTGGTGCCAGGAGAACAGCCTCGCCCTCAACGTCAAGAAGACCAAGGAGCTGATCGTGGACTTCAGGAGGCAGAGGGGAGAGCACAGCCCTATCTCCATCGACGGCGTTGCAGTAGAGAGGGTCAGCAGCTTCAAGTTCCTCGGCGTGCACATCTCCGAGGACCTCACATGGTCCACGCACACCACACACGTGGTGAAAAAGGCCCAACAACGCCTGTATTTTCTCAGGCGTCTGAAGAAATTCAGCATGGGCCCCCGCATCCTGAGAACATTCTACAACGGCACCATCGAGAGTGTTCTGACAGGGTGTATCACCGCCTGGTACGGGAACTGCACGGCACTCGAGCGCAGAGCGCTTCAAAGGGTGGTGCGGACGGCCCAGTATATCGTTGGAGGTGAGCTCCCCTCCCTCCTGGACATTTACAACCAGCGGTGCGTGGCCAAGGCCAAAAGAATTATAAAAGACATTGCCCACCCCAGCCACGAACTTTACTCACTATTACCGTCAGGCAGGCGATACCGCAGTATCAAGTGTCGTACAAATAGGCTTAGAGATAGCTTCCACAGTCAGGCCATCAGGCTGCTGAACAAGGGCGTATAACATATAACAATGTATATTTTATTACATTGATTTATATATATATATTGCTCTTTTCTGTGCTGATTTTTGCATTTTATAAATTGCATTTTTTATTTTTATTTTATATTCCTTATTCTATTTTTTATTCTATTTTTATCTATTTTTATCTATTTTTATTTTATCTTATTCTATAACTGCTGTCTGTCGTCGGGTATTGCACACAAGAATTTCACATCACTGCTTTATACTAAACTGTAAACTGTGAAGTGACAATAAACTTGACTTGACTTGACTTGACTTGACTTTGCTGGACTTGCTGGACTAATTACAGTTACTGTACTGCACTGTATTCATGATGCTGCTGCACTACTGGCACTTTAAAATGCTTTAATATGCTTTATGTACAATTCAACACATGTACATATCATCCTTTAGTCACTTTATTGTTATTTATATTGTCATTTTTATTTAGTATAGTATTTTTATAGTATAGTGTTTTATAAATTCATACTGCAGCAGGGAATGGGGAGTAAGCATTCTATTGTACTTGTTGCAAATGACAAATCAATCTCTTGAATCTTGATTTATATCCATAAAAGTACAAGTTAAGACCCCTAAATTATTAATTTCAGAGGAATAACGTAACTTATTTAAGATGTTGTTGCCATCATTGTATATGGTGTATGTTACATTCTTAATATACAATACATCCCTGTAGGTTCAATAATAACATGTACTAGGATACAATATACATCATACGAGAATATTACAACAACAACAAATGGTGAGGATTGAATCCTCTTTATTGGTCACATACATGAAGACATCCAGTGAAACGTGTTCTCTGCATTTAACCCATCCTAGTATTAGGGGCAGTGGGCAGCTATTCATACAGCGTCCAGGGAGCAGTTAGGGTTAGGGGGTCTTCCTCAAGGACACCTCCACAGTTTTTGCTCAGAGGAGCCGGGGATCGAACCAGCAACCTTCCAGTTGTGAGGCGACTGCTCTACCTCCTGAGCTAGACTGCCGCCCAAAAGTCAAAAAGTCATAACAATATTCAAAACATATGAGCTGGGAGCAGGCTATAGGAGGGAGCCTATTTTAATATTTTATTTTGTAAACTACATTTGTATTGTGAACCATTAGTAACATCACCACTTCAGTAGGAAGTCCAGTAACAACTGGGTATTATACCAGGAAACACCACAACTGGGTTTTTCCCTAGCCTATTCATATTTGTGAATACTTGTTCTTCAATTAGAATGAATACTGGACAATACTGGACCAGGCTACAAATTACACTCCAATATTGGCTGTTAAATCTTACCTACAGCGCTGTTATCATTTGTTAAACTTAGATTTCTTATTCATAATGCTAGTAAAGACTGTGTTTTAATGGTGGTTTTAAGTGGTTTTAATTATAATAAGCCCTTTCAACCCAGTTCCTAACATGTTCCTGTTGATGTTGTGTGAAGGCTGAATGGCTGTCGTCTGTCAGAGAGATGCTGTGAAGCTCTGGCCTCAGTTCTCAGCTCCAACTCCTCCAGTCTGAGAGAGCTGGACCTGAGTACCAACCACCTGCAGGATTCAGGAGTGAAGCTGCTCTCTGCTGGACTGGGGAGTCCACACTGTACACTGGAGACTCTCAGGTCAGTTGGACTCAATGAGCAAACACTTACAGCACAGGGTTGGATATCAGAAGACATTCAACTGATTCCATGCATTGAGGAGATCTTTAAAACCTGGTGACCATCTCCATCACTAAGGACCAAAACCACCCTGGGCACCATCTCTTCTCCCCCTACCGTCTGGTCGCTGGTTCTGCAGCATTCGTACAGCAAGGACTACCAGGTTTAAGGATAGTTTATATCCACAGGCAGTGACCTACTGAACTGCTAGGAGTGCTGCCACTATAATAACATTGTCATTAACATTACACTATCATAACATTGTCATTAACATTACACTATCATAACATTGTAACTAAAATTACACTGTCATAACATGTCATTAACATTACACTATCATAACATTGTCATTAACATTACACTATCATAACATTGTCATTAACATTACACTGTCATAACATGTCATTAACATTACACTATCATAACATTGTCGTTATCATTACACTATCATAACATTATCCATAACATTACATTATCATAACATTGTCATCAACCTTACACTATCATAACATTATCATTAACATTACACTATCATAACATGTCATTAACATTACACTGTCATAACATGTCATTAACATTACACTATCATAACATGTCATTAACATTACACTATCATAACATTGTCATTAACATTACACTATCATAACATTGTCATTAACATTACACTATCATAACATGTCATTAACATTACACTATCATAACATGTCATTAACATTACACTATCATAACATTGTCATTAACATTACACTATCATAACATTGTCATTAACATTACACTATCATAACATGTCATTAACATTACACTATCATAACATGTCATTAACATTACACTATCATAACATTGTCATTAACATTACACTATCATAACATGTCATTAACATTACACTATCATAACATTGTCATTAACATTACACTATCATAACATTGTCATTAACATTACACTATTATAACATTGTCATTAACATTACTCTATCATAACATGTCATTAACATTACACTATCATAACATTGTCATTAACATGACACTATCATAACATGTCATTAACATTACACTATCATAACATTGTCATTAACATTACACTATCATAACATTGTCATTAACATTACACTATCATAACATTGTCATTAACATTACTCTATCATAACATGTCATTAACATTACACTATCATAACATTGTCATTAACATTACACTATCATAACATGTCATTAACATTACACTATCATAACATGTCATTAACATTACTCTGTCATACTTTACTGGACTTTCTGGACTCATTACAGTTACTGTTCTGCACTGTATTCATGATGCTGCTGCACTACTGGCACTTTAAAATGCTTTAATATGCTTTATGTACAATTCAACACATCTACATATCATCCATTAGTCACTTTATTGTTATTTTTATTGTCATTTTTATTTAGTATAGTATTTTTATAGTATAGTGTTTTATAAATTCATACTGCAGGAGGGAATGGGGAGTAAGCATTCTATTGTACTTGTTGCAAATGACAAATCAATCTCTTGAATCTTGATTTATATCCATAAAAGTACAAGTTAAGACCCCTAAATTATTAATTTCAGAGGAATAACGTAACTTATTTAAGATGTTGTTGCCATCATTGTATAAGGTGTATGTTACATTCTTAATATACAATACATCCCTGTAGGTTCAATAATAACATGTACTAGGATACAATATACATCATACGAGAATATTACAACAACAAATGGTGAGGATTGAATCCTCTTTATTGGTCACATACATGAAGACATACAGTGAAACGTGTTCTCTGCATTTAACCCATCCTAGTATTAGGAGCAGTGGGCAGCTATTCATACAGCGTCCAGGGAGCAGTTAGGGTTAGGGGTCTTCCTCAAGGACACCTCCACAGTTTTTGCTAGGAGGAGCCGGGGATCGAACCAGCAACCTGCCGGTTGTGAGGCGACCGCTCTACCTCCTGAGCTAGACTGCCGCTCAAAAGTCAATAAAGTCATAACAATATTCAAAACATATGAGCTGGGAGCAGGCTATAGGAGGGAGCCTATTTTAATATTTTATTTTCTAAACTACATTTGGATTGTGAACCATTAGTAACAGCACCACTTCAGTAGGAAGTCCAGTAACAACTGGGTATTATACCAGGAAACACCACAACTGGGTTTTTCCCTAGCCTATTCATATTTGTGAATACTTGTTCTTCAATTAGAATGAATACTGGACAATACTGGACCAGGCTACAAATTACACTCCAATATTGGCTGTTAAATCTTACCTACAGCGCTGTTATCATTTGTTAAACTTAGATTTCTTATTCATAATGCTAGTAAAGACTGTGTTTTAATGGTGGTTTTAAGTGGTTTTAATTATAATAAGCCCTTTCAACCCAGTTCCTAACATGTTCCTGTTGATGTTGTGTGAAGGCTGAATGGCTGTCATCTGTCAGAGAGATGCTGTGAAGCTCTGGCCTCAGTTCTCAGCTCCAACTCCTCCAGTCTGAGAGAGCTGGACCTGAGTACCAACGACCTGCAGGATTCAGGAGTGAAGCTGCTCTCTGCTGGACTGGGGAGTCCACACTGTACACTGGAGACTCTCAGGTCAGTTGGACTCAATGAGCAAACACTTACAGCACAGGGTTGGATATCAGAAGACATTCAACTGATTCCATGCATTGAGGAGATCTTTAGAACCTGGTGACCATCTCCATCACTAAGGACCACAACCACCCTGGGCACCATCGCTTCTCCCCCTACCGTCTGGTCGCTGGTTCTGCAGCATCCGTACAGCAAGGACTACCAGGTTTAAGGATAGTTTATATCCACAGGCAGTGACTTACTGAACTGCTAGGAGTGCTGCCACTATAATAACATTGTCATTAACATTACACTATCATAACATTGTCATTAACATTACACTATCATAACATTGTAACTAAAATTACACTGTCATAACATGTCATTAACATTACACTATCATAACATTGTCATTAACATTACACTATCATAACATTGTCATTAACATTACACTGTCATAACATGTCATTAACATTACACTATCATAACATTGTCGTTATCATTACACTATCATAACATTATCCATAACATTACATTATCATAACATTGTCATCAACATTACACTATCATAACATTATCATTAACATTACACTATCATAACATTGTTATTAACATTAAACTATCATAACATTGTCATTAACATTACACTATCATAAGGTGTCAATAACATTACACTGTCATAACATGTCATTAACATTACACTGTCATAACATGTCATTAACATTACACTATCATAACATGTCATTAACATTACACTATCATAACATTGTCATTAACATAACACTATCATAACATGTCATTAATATTACACTATCATAACATGTCATTAACATTACACTATCATAACATGTCATTAACATTACACTATCATAACATGTCATTAACATTACTCTATCATAACATGTCATTAACATTACACTATCATAACATTGTCATTAACATTACTCTATCATAACATATCTTTAACATTACACTATCATAACATTGTCATTAACATTACTCTATCATAACATATCATTAACATTACACTATCATAACATTGTCATTAACATTACACTATCATAACATTGTCATTAACATTACACTATCATAACATTGTCATTAACATTACTCTATCATAACATATCATTAACATTACACTATCATAACATTGTCATTAACATTACTCTATCATAACATATCATTAACATTACACTATCATAACATTGTCATTAACATTACACTATCATAACATGTCATTAACATTACACTATCATAACATGTCATTAACATTACTCTGTCATACTTTACTGGACTTTCTGGACTCATTACAGTTACTGTACTGCACTGTATTCATGATGCTGCTGCACTACTGGCACTTTAAAATGCTTTAATATGCTTTATGTACAATTCAACACATCTACATATCATCCATTAGTCACTTTATTGTTATTTTTATTGTCATTTTTATTTAGTATAGTATTTTTATAGTATTGTGTTTTATAAATGCATACTGCAGGAGGGAATGGGGAGTAAGCATTATATTGTACTTGTTGCAAATGACAAATCAATCTCTTGAATCTTGATTTATATCCATAAAAGTACAAGTTAAGACCCCTAAATTATTAATTTCAGAGGAATAACGTAACTTATTTAAGATGTTGTTGCCATCATTGTATAAGGTGTATGTTACATTCTTAATATACAATACATCCCTGTAGGTTCAATAATAACATGTACTAGGATACAATATACATCATGTGAGAATATTACAACAACAACAAATGGTGAGGATTGAATCCTCTTTATTGGTCACATACATGAAGACATACAGTGAATGTGTTCTCTGCATTTAACCCATCCTAGTATTAGGAGCAGTGGGCAGCTATTCATACAGCGCCCAGGGAGCAGTTAGGGTTAGGGGGTCTTCCTCAAGGACACCTCGACAGTTTTTGCTAGGAGGAGCCGGGGATCGAACCAGCAACCTTCCGGTTGTGAGGCGACCGCTCTACCCCTGAGCTAGACTGCCGCCCAAAAGTCAATAAAGTCATAACAATATTCAAAACATATGAGCTGGGAGCAGGCGCCTATTTAGGATAGGCCTATTTTAATATTTTATTTTCTAAACAACATTTGGATTGTGAACCATTAGTAACAGCACCACTTCAGTAGGAAGTCCAGTAACAACTGGGTATTATACCAGGAAACACCACAACTGGGTTTTAACCTAGTCTATTCATATTTGTGAATACTTGTTCTTCAATTTGAATGAATACTGGACAATACTGGACCAGGCTACAAATTACACTCCAATATTGGCTGTTAAATCTTACCTACAGCGTTGTTATCATTTGTTAAACTTATATTTATTACTCATAATGCTAGTAAAGACTGTGTTTTAATGGTGGTTTTAAGTGGTTTTAATTCTAATAAGCCCTTTCAACCCAGTTCCTAACATGTTCCTGTTGATGTTGTGTGAAGGCTGAATGGCTGTCATCTGTCAAAGAGATGCTGTGAAGCTCTGGCCTCAGTTCTCAGCTCCAACTCCTCCAGTCTGAGAGAGCTGGACCTGAGTACCAACGACCTGCAGGATTCAGGAGTGAAGCTGCTCTCTGCTGGACTGGGGAGTCCACACTGTACACTGGAGACTCTCAGGTCAGTTGGACTCAATGAGCAAACACTTACAGCACAGGGTTGGATATCAGAAGACATTCAACTGATTCCATGCATTGAGGAGCTCTTTAGAACCAGGTGACCATCTCCATCACTAAGGACCACAACCACCCTGGGCTCCATCTCTTCTCCCACTACCGTCTGGTCGCTGGTTCTGCAGCATCCGTACAAGGACTACCAGGTTTAAGGACAGTTTATATCCACAGGCAGTGACCTACTGAACTCCCAGGAGTGCTGCCACTATCATAACATGTCATTAACATTACTCTATCATAACATTGTCACTAACAATACACTATCATAACATGTCATTAACATTACACTATCATAACATGTCATTAACATTACACTATCATAACATGTCATTAACATTACACTATCATAACATTGTCATTAACATTACACTATCATAACATGTCATTAACATTACACTATCATAACATTGTCATTAGCATTACTCTATCATAACATGTCATTAACATTACTCTATCATAACATTGTCACTAACAGTACACTATCATAACATTGTCATTAACATTACACTATCATAACATTGTCACTAACAATACACTATCATAACATGTCATTATCATTACACTATCATAACATTGTCATTAACATTACACTATCATAACATGTCATTAACATTACACTATCATAACATGTCATTAACATTACACTATCATAACATGTCATTAAAATTACACTATCATAACATGTCATTAACATTACACTATCATAACATGTCATTAACATTACTCTGTCATACTTTGCTGGACTTTCTGGACTCATTACAGTTACTGTACTGCACTGTATTCATGATGCTGCTGCACTACTGGCACTTTAAAATGCTTTTATATCCTTTATGTACATTTCAACACATGTACATATCATCCTTTAGTCACTTTATTGTTATTTATATTGTCATTTTTATTTAGTATAGTATTTTTATAGTATTGTGTTTTATAAATTCATACTGCAGGAGGGAATGGGGAGTAAGCATTATATTGTACTTGTTGCAAATGACAAATCAATCTCTTGAATCTTGATTTATATCCATAAAAGTACAAGTTAAGACCCCTAAATTATTAATTTCAGAGGAATAACGTAACTTATTTAAGATGTTGTTGCCATCATTGTATAAGGTGTATGTTACATTCTTAATATACAATACATCCCTGTAGGTTCAATAATAACATGTACTAGGATACAATATACATCATGTGAGAATATTACAACAACAAATGGTGAGGATTGGAATCCTCTTTATTGGTCACATACATGAAGACATACAGTGAAATGTGTTCTCTGCATTTAACCCATCCTAGTATTAGGAGCAGTGGGCAGCTATTCATACAGCGTCCAGGGAGCAGTTAGGGTTAGGGTCTTCCTCAAGGACACCTCGACAGTTTTTGCTAGGAGGAGCCGGGGATCGAACCAGCAACCTTCCGGTTGTGAGGCGACCGCTCTACCTCCTGAGCTAGACTGCCGCCCAAAAGTCAATAAAGTCATAACAATATTCAAAACATATGAGCTGGGAGCAGGCTATAGGAGGGAGCCTATTTTAATATTTTATTTTCTAAACAACATTTGGATTGTGAACCATTAGTAACATCACCACTTCAGTAGGAAGTCCAGTAACAACTGGGTATTATACCAGGAAACACCACAACTGGGTTTTTCCCTAGCCTATTCATATTTGTGAATACTTGTTCTTCAATTTGAATGAATACTGGACAATACTGGACCAGGCTACAAATTACACTCCAATATTGGCTGTTAAATCTTACCTACAGCGTTGTTATCATTTGTTAAACTTATATTTATTACTCATAATGCTAGTAAAGACTGTGTTTTAATGGTGGTTTTAAGTGGTTTTAATTCTAATAAGCCCTTTCAACCCAGTTCCTAACATGTTCCTGTTGATGTTGTGTGAAGGCTGAATGGCTGTCATCTGTCAGAGAGATGCTGTGAAGCTCTGGCCTCAGTTCTCAGCTCCAACTCCTCCAGTCTGAGAGAGCTGGACCTGAGTACCAACGACCTGCAGGATTCAGGAGTGAAGCTGCTCTCTGCTGGACTGGGGAGTCCACACTGTACACTGGAGACTCTCAGGTCAGTTGGACTCAATGAGCAAACACTTACAGCACAGGGTTGGATATCAGAAGACATTCAACTGGTTTACAGCCATAAAAGTAACAATTCACACATCTAAATAAAGGATATTCATTAGAATAACTCATTCTGGTGTGTGTGTGTGTGTGTGTGTGTGTGTGTGTGTGTGTGTGTGTGTGTGTGTGTGTGTGTGTGTGTGTGTGTGTGTGTGTGTGTGTGTGTGTGTGTGTGTGTGTGTGTGTGTGTGTGTGTGCAGGTTGTCTGGCTGTCTGGTCACACAGGAAGGCTGTGCTTCTCTGGCCTCAGCTCTGAGCTCCAACCCCTCCCGTCTGAGAGAGCTGGACCTGAGCTACAATCACCCAGGAGACTCAGGAGTTACGCTGCTCTCTGCTGGACTGGAGGATCCACGCTGGAGACTGGACACTCTCAGGTACGGAGAGGACAGCTCACCTCTCAGGGACCGTGTCTCCTACAAGGATTCAACCAGCCGCTAGATGAAGTTGTTTACCAAGGCGGCTGTAACTCATGTTGTGTACAAAGTGATGATCCAGCAGATCATGAGTGTGAATGTTTCAACTGCTCTCTCTTTGTTCCCCCCAGGGTGGAGCACGGTGGAGGATGGAGGCTGAAACCAGCTCTAAAGAAGTGTGAGTGTCTGTTTAGTTTGAGTCATCACAACACACACTCACTCTTTAGATGGAAGGTCCATCCACACAGCAGGAGGTGACGTCCTGCTGGGAATGAACATGATGGATCTTATCAATATTAATATTGATGAGATACATCATGTATCTCATCAATATTAATATTCATTAGATACATCATGTCAACCATCATGTATCTTATCAATATTAATATTCATTAGATACATCATGTATATTATCAATAATAATATTAATTAGATACATGATGTATCTAATTAATATTAATATTGATGAGATACATGATTAATATTATTATTGAAATGATTATCAATATTAATATTGGTAATAATATTGTTAACCATCACAATGAATCCTCCTTTTATAAATACAACAGGTATTATTACTGATACATGGTTATTTATGAATTATTATTGGTTATTAGTAGTGTTGTTATTATTATTAGACAATAACAATCCTCACATTATTAAAGGGTAAGTAAACAACCGTTTTAGCAGACCGTCTGCCTACCAGTTTCCAAAGAGTCGTAAAGGTTTTATAAAAAATTTACAGTTTGGGTTCCAAAGGAGCAGGTTTAAGGGGCGTGGCCAAACGCTGTCCAACCCCCCCTCACTGGAGCCAGGGGGCGGAGCCAATAGAAAACCACTGTGTGAAAACTGGTTGATCTGGAAGTAGACAACATGTCCCCGTTTGACAACTTTCTACATTTCAGTCCAAAACATCAGAAATGCTGACCAACACGTTTAGAGACCCAAACGTAGCAGCTTTCCCTTTAATATTAGTGTGTGTATTTAATATTATATTATAACAACTACTGTTATTCTTATGATTATCATCATCCTTATGGTTCAAATAAGGCCAATTGAATAATAATAATAATAACAATAATAATTAAAGCTGCAAGCAGCGTTGAGCGGGTCTGAGTTATGACATCATCGTGTTCCATGGCGAGGGATCGCCTAGCATCGAGCGAACGTGAAATTTGGCGCCAATCATCTCAGATTTCACGTAGAGCTGTTGAGGCATGGACCAGTGATATAAAAGTGAAGATTGGGGGACGATGGGACCGTGTCCATTGGAGTTACAGCGACACTGTGTTTTATGGCGATGCGCGTTGCCATGGAAACGCCACATAAAGTAACATCGGATTTGATGTAGAGCTGTTCAGGGCCTCAGTGTTAACCATCGTGTGAAGTTTGGTGGCGTTCTGAGCATGTCAGTTTGAGTTATGACATCATCTTGTTCCATGGCGAGGGATCTGTCGCCATGGCAACGGCATATGATGACATCCCATAATTGGCGTAGAGCGGTTGAGGGCCTGACCATTAGCCATCATCTGAAGTGTGGTGCCGTTTGGACGATTTTCCATTGAATTACGACAACACCGGGTTTTTTGGCGAGGGATGCGTTGCCATGGAAACTGCATATGGTGAGATCTCCGATTTCACGTAGAGCTGTCGAGGCATGGACCAGAGATATAGAAGTGAAGATTGGGGGACGATGGGACCGTGTCCATTGGAGTTACAGCGACACCGTGTTTTATGGCGAGGGATGCGCGTTGTCATGGAAACGCCACATTAAGTAACATCGGATTTGATGTAGAGCTGTTCAGGGCCTCAGTGTTAACCATCGTGTGAAGTTTGGTGGCGTTCTGAGCATGTCAGTTTGAGTTATGACATCATCGTGTTCCATGGCGAGGGATGCGTTGCCAAGGCAACAGCTTTTGAGGAAAACTCACTATTGTCATATTGAGGTGTTGAGGGCCGGACCATTGACTGTCATCTGAAGTCTGGTGGCGTTTGGACGATTTTCCATTGAATTACGACAACACCGGGTTTTTTGGCGAGGGATGCGTTGCCAAAAATGTACGTGATAACTTTAGGTCGCCCATGTCTCGAGACGCTACCCGACAAATTTGGAGTCTGTCGGATAAAGTCCCTAGGAGGAGTTCGTTAAAGTGCTGGGAACGATGTTGGGGAGTTAACGTTAAAAACGGAAGTGGGCGTGGCCTACGCAATTTTTGACGCAAAGTTCCTGAAGCAATTACACATCTCAAGTTGCGCCACTTCTGACACGCGTGCAAAATTTGGTGAGTTTTCACATATGTTGCGGGGGTCAAAAGTGCGCGCAAAATACTAAAATAATAAATAATCGGACCGATTTCAATAGGGTCTTCGCCGACCTAGGTCTCAGACCCTAATAATATAATAATAATAACACATATTTAATAGGTTAAATAATGTTTTGAATAATGATTACTATAATGCATTATAATTATGAATATTATTATTTTATAATTATTAATTCAAATAATAATATATAAAAGTAATATTATAAATTCAACTATAAGTATTATTAATAATAATAATAATATTATTATTATGTGTATTATACATACAATTATTATTCATATTATTATTATATATATACACAATACTTTAATTAATAATTCATTAGGATTAGTTATTAATATTATTAATATAAATGTTAAAATAATACTAATATTATTATTATTTTAATTATTATTAATGTTTTTATACATATTACTACTATTATTATTACTATTATTCTTGTTATAGTTGCGTTAGCCATAGGAGAGAATCCTCCTGATTCTACTAATATATTGATCCTCACCCAGAGCCCATGTGGTAAGCCCCTCCTCTTCCCCTCCATGTTAACTGGTGAGCTAAACGGTGGGCGGAGCTGAACTCCATCAGGGCGGGGCTTCTGTTGACTCCGCCTCCGCCTGTCCTTTTGGTTCAGTTGTTTAAATGGTCTAGAGATGAGACCAGGACTCAATAGGTTTGAAAACAAGGCTTCACGTGAATGAGAATCCTAGCTACGATGAAGTGTGACGCGGTTCCTTCAGCCCACGCCGTCGCCGTGGTGACGCTGAGGGACTGAGAACATCAGGAGAACACAAACTACAGTCTGGGCTCAGTTTCTAGGAACAACAACAACAGTTCAGCAGACTAATCATGTCTTGTTCTCCATCAGATGCGTGTGAACTCACACTGGACCCAAACACAGCCCACAGAGAACTCTCTCTGTCTGAGGACAACAGGAAGGTGACAGAGGTTAGAGAGGAGGAGGAGTATCCTGATCACCCAGAGAGATTTGACTCCTGTCACCAGGTGTTGTGTAGAGAGGGTCTGACTGACCGCTGTTACTGGGAGGTGGAGAGGGAAGGACGTGTTGTTATAGGAGTGACATACAGAGGAATCACTAGGAGAGGAGGGGGTGATGACAGCAGGCTTGGATACAACAACAAGTCCTGGAGTCTTTATTGTCTTGATGATTGTTACTATGTCCGGTTCAACGGTAGTAGAACAGTCATAGATCTCCGCCCCTCTAACAGAGTAGGAGTGTATGTGGACCGACCTGCTGGCTCTCTCTCCTTCTACAGAGTGTCCCCAGATGGAGGAGGGTCCTCAGACACACTGACACTCATCCACACCTTCCAGTCCACATTCACCCAGGAGGACCTCCTCCCTGGGTTTGGGTTAGGGGAGGATGGTTCCTCAGTGTCTCTGTGTCCGTTGTAGCAACACACACACACACACACACACACACACACACACACACACACACACACACACACACACACACACACACACACACACACACACACACACACACACACACACACACACACACACACACACACACACACACACACACACCATCACAACAGTCACAGCCTTTTTTTTTTTTTGTCTTTTTTTTTTTTTTTTTTTTTTTTTTTACCCGCTAAAAACCGGCTAACGGGAACCCTGACACACACACATAGTATACACTATACACACACACACATAGTATACACTATACACACACACACACATAGTATACACTATACACACACACACACATAGTATACACTATACACACACACACATAGTATACACTATACACACACACACACATAGTATACACTATACACACACACACATAGTATACACTATACACACACACACATAGTATACACTATACACACACACACATAGTATACACTATACACACACACACACATAGTATACACTATACACACACACACATAGTATACACTATACACACACACACATAGTATACACTATACACACACACACACATAGTATACACTATACACACACACACACACAGTATACACTATACACACACACACACACAGTATACACTATACACACACACACACATAGTATACACTATACACACACA
>JANIIK010000690.1:32500-34377 GCA_027704905.1 Muraenolepis orangiensis
TTTTAAAACCAAGAATATAAGTTTTCTTGGAGAAAACCTCGCCTACCTTCCTGAACAAACATAAACAGCGGTGCCAGACGCAAACACTGTAGATAGCAGTGGAATACAGTTTCCCTATGCATACAAAAAGGACATTTATCACTTACACCTTGATTAATAACAGCAATAAAAGCATTGACTGCTACTATCCCGTGTAAGACTCTCCACTATAAGTCGGCTACTCTCTTTGTTAAAGGGGGCTAACATAAAACCCTCCAAGCAGGTTGGACTTCGTCTCCCAAGCCCAGAAGGGTGTGTCAACCGAGGTCAATCAAAGGTGTGTCAAGGGTGTGCGCCAGGGTGTGTCAACCCGCAGGCTCGGCTTGTTCCTATTGAGACACTGTACCATCATTCTGTAAAGCTGTTTGCCATTCACCTCTTCCAAGCTTAAACAACCGATCCCAACCAGAAGGGGCCCACTACAACCTTCAAGATGGGGACGAATGCCCAAGCTTGGCTTTTAGACCAGATCACTGTAGCAGACGATAGTTTATGGAAGAGAGATACATTTTCTTTCAGAATGTCAATATCCCTTTGAGTGTTGACTACTACCATAACGTCGTCTGCATACGCCAACATTTTAAAAGCTGTCAAACAACCTGGAAAAACCACACCTGAGAGTTCTCCCCTGAGTTTAAGCAGCAGCGACTCGATGGCAAGGGAGTACAACATCCGGAAAGAGCGCAACCCTGCCAAACTCCCTTTGTACATCAATGATGACAGCCAGGTATCGGTACAGACAGCCCTTTGCCGGGAAGAACACTTCAGGTTGAGCTTTAGGTGGTGCATCGACATCCACTTTGAGATGTCTGCTAAGCACGCGGTAATGCTTGTTTCCACTTGCGTGTCCGAGGGGGGAAACGACATGACCAGTTGGGTGTCATCAGCATTGCAGTGGTAGGAAAAGTCATGGGAGTGGATAACAGGACCAAGGGACGTTGTGTAGAGGGAGAAGAGAAGAGGACCCAGAAGCGATCCTTGTGGAACCTCAGTAGTCAGTCTGCATGGTTCTGACACAGACCCTCCCAGTGCCACCTAGTAGGAGCGACCCGTCAGGTAGGATGCAAACAAGGAGAGAGCAGAGCCCGAGCCCCATCCCATCAAAGGTGGAGAGGAGAATCTGGTGGTTCACTCCAAACCACCGTTTATTTTTAGTATACTCGATTATTTTTTATTTTATTATTATTATTTTTTCATTATCATTTGTATTATTATTATTATTATTGTTAATAATAACGTGAGTGACAAATAAAGGAATTCTGATTCCCAGATTCCCAGATATCATCATTGAAAAAAAGCCATGCACAATGTTCGCGATAGCGATTACCCCCCCCCCCCCCGTTGGACTTCACGATGTTCACGATCGCAACATACCCCCCCCCCCCCACCCCGTCGGACGGCGATAGTGGGGGGGTCGCCAGTCCCCAGTCTGTTATTTTGGGGGTCGCGGGCTGAAAAGTTGGGGAACTCCAGTTGTGATAGACACGCTTCACCACTGGTTGCTTTGGTTTCTTTATATAAGAGCCATAACAAAACCAAAAGCATCTCTAAAGGATTGATCATGCAGCAGACCAGTATTAAAAAAGCCAGTATGCACTATGTACCTTAATATTATGAATACAAAAGGAACACTGAACAGGCATTGGTCAGAAAAACCAACAGGATCTATTTGACGACTTAAACTAATTCCAAAGTTAAAACAATAAAAGCAATCAAGTCTGGCAATTATAGCAGATTATCCTTAGAGTGACTCCAGGTGTACTGCCTGCCTGTCATCCTTTTAAAGCCTATCCAGACATCTCTCAACTCAGGTGTTAATGAGTACGTTTGAGTCTAGC
>JANIIK010000691.1:0-29239 GCA_027704905.1 Muraenolepis orangiensis
AAAAGAAAAAAATATCAGGTCAAGAGATTAGACTGTCAAGTTCTGATGCTCTCTCTACCCTCCCTCCCTCCCTCCCTCCCTCTACCCTCCCTCCCTCCCTCCCTCTACCCTCCCTCCCTCCCTCCCTCCCTCCCTCCCTCCCTCCCTCCCTCCCTCTCTCTACCCTCCCTCTCTCCCTCCCTCCCTCCCTCCCTCCCTCCCTCCCTCCCTCCCTCTCTCTACCCTCCCTCCCTCTCTCTACCCTCCCTCCCTCCCTCCCTCCCTCTACCCTCCCTGGAAAAGGAGGATGGTCCTCCCTTCCTCTGATTTATATGAAGGGTGTTCATATAAATGTGTGTGTATTTATATAAATGTGTGTGTGTATTTATATGAATGTGTGTGTGTATTTATATAAATGTGTGTGTGTATTTATATAAATGTTTGTGTGTATTTATATAAACGTGTGTGTATTTATATAAATGTGTGTCTGTATTTATATAAATGTGTTTGTATATTTATATAAATGTGTTTGTATTTACCGTATTGACCCGAATATAAGACGGGTTTTTTTTCCTAGAAAAAAATCTGAAAAAGAGGTCGTCTTATAATCGGGGTTTAGACTTTTCGATGTACCGTAATTGCACATGTAATTGCGCAACAACAGATCGCGCCAAACGAGTGTTCCGAGACACCGCGCGACACTTAAAGTAACTCAAAGTCTTAAAGTAACAGTACATAAAAACAGTTACCTGGAGAGATAGAAATGGAGAGACACAGCGACCAACTTGAAAAAAGAATAAGGCCTGTGTGTGTTGCCATGCCAACATCTGTCACTGGGCAGAAGAAAGCCACACAAATCAGTGATTGTGAAGTCTACTGGAAACGAGAAGAGCCGAGTAACGCTCATGTTAACGCGCCTCGCAGATGGGACTGTACCTAAAGAGGCAGTGACTGTACCTAAAGAGGCAGTGACTGTACCTAAAGACGCAGTGACTGTACCTAAAGAGGCAGTGACTGTACCTAAAGAGGCAGGGACTGTACCTAAAGAGGCAGTGACTGTACCTAAAGAGGCAGTGACTGTACCTAAAGAGGCAGCCAGCTGGCATTATGGTAGTGCCCAGGCAAAGGGCTGGATGGAGACGGAGCTTGTGGTGGACTGGCTCAAGGTGGTGTGGGGCAGACGGCGTGGGGGACTCAGAAAGAAGAGGAACATGTTGATTCTGGATGCTTTCCGTGGACACTTGACTGAGCCAGTCAAAAAGCAAGTGAAAGAGTTGAATGGTGACCTAGTGATCATACCGGGCGGAATGACAAGCCAGCTGCAGGTGTTGGATGTGGTCGTTAACAAACCATTCAAGGTTCATCTGCGCCAGAGATCCACAGAGTGGCTCCTCCTCCTACTGTTCTATTGCACTACTGTTTCATTGCAATCTATCAGCCTGTTTTGTTTTGTTTGCCAAGTTAGGCACATTTGAACACAAAGTGTGATGTGTGTTATTATTATTTTCAAATAATATCATTTTCTTTATAAAAAAAAGATTTGGTCTTTTTTTTCAAAAATGAGTCTTGAAAAAGAGGTCGTCTTATAATCGGGTCAATACGGTAATATGAATATTATAGATATTAACTTTATACACATTGATATTAATAGGAATATTATAGATATTAACTTTATACACATTGATATTAATAGGAATATTATAGATATTAACTTTATACACATTGATATTAATAGGAATATTATAGATGTTAACATCATAGATTATTTTATCCAATTCTACGTAAGATATTAATATGAATATTATAGATATTAACATCATACACATTTATGTTATATATATATAGGAATAGGAACATTATAGATATTAACATCATACACATTGATATTATTATGAATATTATAGATATTAACATTATACACATTGATATTATGTATGAATATATTATCGATATATATTATCGATATATATAATATCAATCTGTATAATGTTATTATTAACATTATATTAACATAACATTGATATTATATATATATATATATATAGGAATAGGAATATTATTAATATGAATATAAAATATATTAACATTATACACATTAATATTATATATAGGAATAGGAATATTATGTATATTAACATTATATATATTCATATTCATATGAATAGTATAGATATTCACATATACATATAGATAAACATAGATAAACACACACACACACACACAGTATCACAGTATATACTGTGTGAGAATAGATAGATAGATAGATAGATAGATAGATAGATAGATAGATAGATAGATAGATAGATAGATAGATAGATAGATAGATAGATAGATAGATAGATAGATAGATAGATAGATTTATGTTATTGGTCCCGTCCATCTCATTGCCTTAAGACACATTTTGTTGACACAAATTCAAAAATTATCTAATATAAAGACCTGTCTGCATCTCCGTGTGTATATCAATGTTTAATGTCCTCTCAGTTGAAGCTGGGCTTCCATGTGTTGAACCAACACAACACATTTTAATCTAATCTATGACCATGCGATCATACCGCAGACCAAGCATTATGAAATATAATGTCAGATTATCACGCCAAGCTCAAACTCTGTTCTATATTTGGAGACATTTGGGACTTCAGATGAGGAGCAAAGAGAGGCCGTCTGTAGAAGCTGCTGCAGCCTCCAAGCCCTCACTGCCCTGACCTCTGAAACCAGCCTCCTTACAAGCTTCATTTAGCAGGGCTGAGCCTCATGGAAAGAAATGCTCCAAGTGGAGCCACATAACCAAGGCCATTTAGTGTAGGAGCAGAGGGATGCCTATGGATTTAATATAGGCCATTTATTTGATGGATTTTGATTATTTCAATGTACCTTTTCATTTACGTGTTAATATGTCGTGTGCAGCTGTATATGTTCTGAAAGGGAATTCAACATTCAAATTCAAGATAACTTGATTTATCCCGAGGGAAATTAAGGATGCCTGTTATTCTTGTGAATATGAGTTGTCTTAAATTCAAAGTGCTTGTGACATCATACATGTGGCATTGAGTTAAAACTGAACAATTAGCCGAATTCGTATAAAATACCGATATATATCGTATATCGCCATGCAGCCTAAAAATAGCGGGATATGATTCTTGGTCCGTATCGCCCAGCCCTACTTGGGACCAGTAGCCTAGCAAGCTTTCCACAAGCTGTCATTCCTGGAATGACAGCCCAGGGGCGCTGTTTTACCATTCTTAAAAACCATGGAGGATTAAACTATAACACATGCATTTCGTCATGTCACCTTAACGTATCGCGGGCCGCCAGAAACATTTATTAATTATACTTTTAAGTATAAACAGGTAAAGATAAATATATATACATGTATATCCAGCAGGCAGTGAGCAGGGGTGTGTAGTTATATCAGCAGTTGATATTAATATATATATATACGGTAAGTACAGTAAAAATGTACATGACTATCATACAGGTATGTGAACAATAAATATGTAAACTATGAATATGTAAACTATAAATATTTAAACTTTAGTTAGAGGTAGGGAGTTATGATACAGTGCAAGACCGTTGAAGACATTGATGGTGAAAGGATATAGTCAGCAGAGTTCAGAGGTCATATGTTGGACAGCAGAGGGGGGTGGGAGTTCAGAGGAGGGGGGGGCTGTCATCGTGGTACAGAGGTCAGAGGGGGGGGGGGGCTGTCATCGTGGTACAGAGGTCAGAGGGGGGGGGGGGCTGTCATCGTGGTACAGAGGTCAGAGGGGGGGGGGGCTGTCATCGTGGTACAGAGGTCAGAGGGGGGGGGGGGCTGTCATCGTGGTACAGAGGTCAGAGGGGGGGGGGGGCTGTCATCGTGGTACAGAGGTCAGAGGGGGGGGGGGGGGCTGTCATCGTGGTACAGAGGTCAGAGGGGGGGGGGGCTGTCATCGTGGTACAGAGTTCAGAGGGGGGGGGGGGCTGTCATCGTGGTACAGAGGTCAGAGGGGGGGGGGCTGTCATCGTGGTACAGAGGTCAGAGGGGGGGGGGGGGGCTGTCATCGTGGTACAGAGGTCAGAGGGGGGGGGGGGCTGTCATCGTGGTACAGAGGTCAGAGGGGGGGGGCTGTCATCGTGGTACAGAGGTCAGAGGGGGGGGGGGGCTGTCATCGTGGTACAGAGTTCAGAGGGGGGGGGGGCTGTCATCGTGGTACAGAGGTCAGAGGGGGGGGGGCTGTCATCGTGGTACAGAGGTCAGAGGGGGGGGGGGGCTGTCATCGTGGTACAGAGGTCAGAGGGGGGGGGGGCTGTCATCGTGGTACAGAGGTCAGAGGGGGGGGGGGGCTGTCATCGTGGTACAGAGGTCAGAGGGGGGGGGGGCTGTCATCGTGGTACAGAGGTCAGAGGGGGGGGGGGCTGTCATCGTGGTACAGAGGTCAGAGGGGGGGGGGGCTGTCATCGTGGTACAGAGGTCAGAGGGGGGGGGGGGCTGTCATCGTGGTACAGAGTTCAGAGGGGGGGGGGGGCTGTCATCGTGGTACAGAGGTCAGAGGGGGGGGGGGCTGTCATCGTGGTACAGAGGTCAGGGGGGGGGGGTCGGGAGAGGGGGGGGGGGGCTGTCATCGTGGTACAGAGGTCAGAGGGGGGGGGGCTGTCATCGTGGTACAGAGGTCAGAGGGGGGGGGGGCTGTCATCGTGGTACAGAGTTCAGAGGGGGGGGGGCTGTCATCGTGGTACAGAGGTCAGAGGGGGGGGGGGCTGTCATCGTGGTACAGAGGTCAGAGGGGGGGGGGGGCTGTCATCGTGGTACAGAGGTCAGAGGGGGGGGGGGCTGTCATCGTGGTACAGAGGTCAGAGGGGGGGGGGGCTGTCATCGTGGTACAGAGGTCAGAGGGGGGGGGGGGGGCTGTCATCGTGGTACAGAGGTCAGAGGGGGGGGGGGCTGTCATCGTGGTACAGAGGTCAGAGGGGGGGGGGGCTGTCATCGTGGTACAGAGGTCAGAGGGGGGGGGGGCTGTCATCGTGGTACAGAGTTCAGAGGGGGGGGGGGGTGAGGGGGGGGGGGGCTGTCATCGTGGTACAGAGGTCAGAGGGGGGGGGGGCTGTCATCGTGGTACAGAGGTCAGAGGGGGGGGGGGCTGTCATCGTGGTACAGAGGTCAGAGGGGGGGGGGGGCTGTCATCGTGGTACAGAGGTCAGAGGGGGGGGGGGGGCTGTCATCGTGGTACAGAGTTCAGAGGGGGGGGGGGCTGTCATCGTGGTACAGAGGTCAGAGGGGGGGGGGGGCTGTCATCGTGGTACAGAGGTCAGAGGGGGGGGGGCTGTCATCGTGGTACAGAGGTCAGAGGGGGGGGGGCTGTCATCGTGGTACAGAGTCAGAGGGGGGGGGGGGCTGTCATCATGGTACAGAGGTCAGAGGGGGGGGGGGCTGTCATCGTGGTACAGAGGTCAGAGGGGGGGGGGCTGTCATCGTGGTACAGAGTTCAGAGGGGGGGGGGGGGGGCTGTCATCGTGGTACAGAGGTCAGAGGGGGGGGGGGGCTGTCATCGTGGTACAGAGGTCAGAGGGGGGGGGGCTGTCATCGTGGTACAGAGTTCAGAGGGGGGGGGGGGGGCTGTCATCGTGGTACAGAGGTCAGAGGGGGGGGGGGCTGTCATCGTGGTACAGAGTTCAGAGGGGGGGGGGCTGTCATCGTGGTACAGAGGTCAGAGGGGGGGGGGGGCTGTCATCGTGGTACAGAGGTCAGAGGGGGGGGGGGGGCTGTCATCGTGGTACAGAGGTCAGGGGGGGGGGGGCTGTCATCGTGGTACAGAGTTCAGAGGGGGGGGGGGGCTGTCATCGTGGTACAGAGTTCAGAGGGGGGGGGGGGCTGTCATCGTGGTACAGAGTTCAGGGGGGGGGGGACTGTCATCGTGGTACAGAGGTCAGAGGGGGGGGGGGCTGTCATCGTGGTACAGAGGTCAGAGGGGGGGGGGCTGTCATCGTGGTACAGAGGTCAGAGGGGGGGGGGCTGTCATCGTGGTACAGAGGTCAGAGGGGGGGGGGCTGTCATCGTGGTACAGAGTTCAGAGGGGGGGGGGGGGGCTGTCATCGTGGTACAGAGGTCAGAGGGGGGGGGGCTGTCATCGTGGTACAGAGTTCAGAGGGGGGGGGGCTGTCATCGTGGTACAGAGGTCAGAGGGGGGGGGGGGCTGTCATCGTGGTACAGAGGTCAGAGGGGGGGGGGGGGCTGTCATCGTGGTACAGAGGTCAGGGGGGGGGGGGGCTGTCATCGTGGTACAGAGTTCAGGGGGGGGACGGCTTGTCATCGTGGTACAGAGGTCAGAGGGGGGGGGTGGGGCGTGGAGCAGAGTTCAGTGAGATGACAGCTGAGGGGAAGAAGCTGTTCCTCAGCTGCTTGACTTGAAACAGAGGTTCCTGTAGCGCCTCCCAGAGGGGAGGAGGGCCAACAGTCCATGGTTGGGGTGAGAGCTGTCTTTGGGGTGAGAGCTGTCTTTGGGGTGAGAGCTGTCTTTAGGGTGAGACCTGTCTTTGGGGTGAGACCTGTCTTTGGGGTGAGACCTGTCTTTGGGGTGAGAGCTGTCTTTGACTATTTGCTGTGCCTTCCTCAGAAAAGGCACAGCAAATTGTCAAATTGTCAATTGTGTGTGTGTGTGTGTGTGTGTGTGTGTGTGTGTGTGTGTGTGTGTGTGTGTGTGTGTGTGTGTGTGTGTGTGTGTGTGTGTGTGTGTGTGTGTGTGTGTGTGTGTGTGTGTGTGTGTGTGTGTGCTTCTCAGTCCGGGTACGCTGGAGAGTCTGTGTCATCAGGACAATCTGTCAAAGCATGAGTGTGTGGGTAGACTTAAACAGGCCGGCTGATTCTCATGCGCTGCAGGTGTGGGGAATGTAAATGCGGGTTGACGCTGCCCCCTAGTGGAGGCAGGGTGAATAGCCATCGTGACAATTAACATCATACACATTGATATTATTAGATATTAGAGATTAACATCATACACATTGATATTATTAAGAATATTAGAGATATTAACATCATACACATTGATATTATATATTAATATTATAGATATTAACATTATACACATTGATATTATATATGAATATAATATAGATAATAGGTTAATATCTATAATATTCATACATAATATCAATGTGTATAACGTTACTAATATTAACATTATATTAACATAACATTGATATTATATTTATATATATAATTATGAATATCATTAATATGAATCTAATATATATATACACGAAGGCAGTGGTTATATATATATTAACTTGATATACCTTATTATTAATATGAATATAATATATGTAAACATTGTACACATTGGTAATATATATATATAGGAATAGGAATATTATTAATATGAATATAAAATATATTAACATTATACACATCTATCAATATCAATATTGTATAGGAATATGAATAGTATGTATAATAACATTATATATATTCATATTATTATGAATGGTATAGATATTAAAATTATAGACAAGAATATGACTTTTATAAATATGAAATTTATAGAAATGAATATAATAGATATTATAATGTATAAATATTACAATTAATATAATTCATATATAGAGATATACATGTAGATAAACATAGATAAACACACACACACACACACACACACACACACACACACACACACACACACACACACAGTAAGTGACCAGGGGCCGGTTGTTCAAAGGGTCGTTTCCCCCTCAGTCGTTACATTTTTGAATCAGTCGTTAAGTCTTAATCAGTCCTTAAATGTCCTAATCAGTCATTAAGTCTTAATCAGTCCTTAAATGTCCTAATCAGCCGTTAAGTCTTAATCAGTCCTTAAATGTCCTAATCAGTCGTTAAGTCTTAATCAGTCCTTAAATGTCCTAATCAGTCATTAAGTCTTAATCAGTCCTTAAATGTCCTAATCAGTCGTTAAGTCTTAATCAGTCCTTAAATGTCCTAATCAGTCATTAAGTCTTAATCAGTCCTTAAATGTCCTAATCAGTCGTTAAGTCTTAATCAGTCCTTAAATGTCCTAATCAGTCGTTAAGTCTTAATCAGTCCTTAAATGTCCTAATCAGTCGTTAAGTCTTAATCAGTCCTTAAATGTCCTAATCAGTCGTTAAGTCTTAATCAGTCCTTAAATGTCCTAATCAGTTGTGAAGTCTTAATCAGTCCTTAAATGTCCTAATCAGTCGTTAGTTAAACATTCGTTAACTGTGGGTTGTTCAAAGGGTGATTAGCAGAAGTTAATCTGTTAGAGAGTTGGTAGAGGAGAGCAGGGAAACACTGAATAGAGATTTGTTTTAAAGATTATATATTATGTATATATATTTTTAATATAATAATTATTTAGATTTATGTGTTGTATATATGTTAATTGTTGTCTTTCTTGATGGTATCTTCTCTAGCGATGTTGATTCATGTTGTGGAGCAGCAAAAAGTTGGCAAAAGCTAAACAAGAACCACTAGACATGTCTTAATCATAGTTTAATACACCTTCAGCCAGTGGTTAAAGTTAACCACTGGTTAATCGCCTGAAGATGTTGACCACTAAATACCCTTTGAACAACCTAATTGACACCCTCCCTCACCTCCTCACCTCCATCACCTCCCTCACCTCCCCCAACTCCTCTTCTCCCTCACCTCCTCACCACCCTCACCTCCCCCACCACCCTCACCTCCCCCACCACCCTCACCTCCCCAACTCCTCTTCTCCCTCACCTCCTCACCTCCCTAGCCTCCCTCACCTCCATCACCTCCCTAGCCTCCCTCACCTCCATCACCTCCCTCACCTCCTTACCTCCTCTCCTCCCCCACCCCCTTTACCTCCTCACCTCCACCACCTCCTCCTCACGTCCCCAACCTCTTCACTTCCCTAACCTCCCCCACCACCTCACCTCCCCACCTCCTTACCTCCCTAACCTCCCCCACCTCCTTACCTTCCCACCTCCCCCACCTCCTCAGCTCCCCCACCTCCTCACCTCCCTCACCTCCCTAACCTCCCCCACCTCCTCACCTCCCTCACCTCCTCACCTCCATACCTCCTCACCTCCCCCATCTCCCTAACCTCCCCACCTCCTCACCCCCCCACCTCCTCACCTCGCTAACCTCCCCCAGCTCCTCACCTCCTCATATCTTTACCTCCCTCACCTCCCACGTCCTCACCTCCCTCACCTCCTCACCTCCTTTCCTCCCCCACCCCCCACCTCCCTCACCTCCTCACCTCCATCACCTACACACCTCTCCCACCTCCTCACCTCCCCTACCTCCTAACCTCCCCCACCTCATCACCTCCTCACCTCAGGGTCAGTCTGTGATACACGACTTCTAAGGTGATTAAAGGTTCTGATTGTTAAAACTTGTGATGTTTAAATGCATCGGCCCTGGATGTTAAAGCATGACGGTTAAGGGAGACTTAAGTCATGGAAGGCCTACAGAAACATAGATCTTATTTGGGGTTTATGAATATTACGTGACATTAATATATCTTGAGTTATAATAACTTGTATAGGAAATAGGCTGCTAGGTTCTGTCTGTTGAGACCCCCTTACCCACCACCAACCAGGGGGAGGCAGTCTTACCCGCCACCGGCCAGGGGGAGGCAGTCTAACAGGGCCGTGTCCCCCTTACCCACCACCAACCAGGGGGAGGCAGTCTAACAGGGCTGTGTCCCCCTTACCCACCACCAACCAGGGGGAGGCAGTCTTACAGGGCTGTGTCCCCCTTACCCACCACCAACCAGGGGGAGGCAGTCTAACAGGGCTGTGTCCCCCTTACCCACCACCGGCCAGGGGGAGGCAGTCTAACAGGGCTGAGTGCCCCTTACCCACCACCGGCCAGGGGGAGGCAGTCTAACAGGGCCGTGTCCCCCTTACCCACCACCGGCCAGGGGGAGGCAGTCTAACAGGGCCGTGTCCCCCTTACCCACCACCGGCCAGGGGGAGGCAGTCTAACAGGGCCGTGTCCCCCTTACCCACCACCGGCCAGGGGGAGGCAGTCTAACAGGGCCGTGTCCCCCTTACCCACCACCGGCCAGGGGGAGGCAGTCTAACAGGGCCGTGTCCCCCTTACCCACCACCGGCCAGGGGGAGGCAGTCTAACAGGGCCGTGTCCCCCTTACCCACCACCGGCCAGGGGGAGGCAGTCTAACAGGGCCGTGTCCCCCTTACCCACCACCGGCCAGGGGGAGGCAGTCTAACAGGGCCGTGTCCCCCTTACCCACCACCGGCCAGGGGGAGGCAGTCTAACAGGGCCGTGTCCCCCTTACCCACCACCGGCCAGGGGGAGGCAGTCTAACAGGGCCGTGTCCCCCTTACCCACCACCGGCCAGGGGGAGGCAGTCTAACAGGGCCGTGTCCCCCTTACCCACCACCGGCCAGGGGGAGGCAGTCTAACAGGGCCGTGTCCCCCTTACCCACCACCGGCCAGGGGGAGGCAGTCTAACAGGGCCGTGTCCCCCTTACCCACCACCGGCCAGGGGGAGGCAGTCTAACAGGGCCGTGTCCCCCTTACCCACCACCGGCCAGGGGGAGGCAGTCTAACAGGGCTGTGTCCCCCTTACCCACCACCGGTGCTCACTGCAAACCAACACTCACTAGTGCTCCTACGACTACAAGCCGTGAAGGGAATCAGACTGTGTGCCTCCACCACTAGCTGGCTCCAACTCCACTACAAGGGGCAAAGAAACAACAAATGAGTATAAAGCAGAAGAAACAATTATCCAGTTGGTCCAAACAAACCGTAAAATACACTAAAATCCTAAATATAAGACAGCAAAACTAAATTGAAACAAAAACCTAACTGTAGCAACACAGCAGCTGATACCACCTAGTAGGAAACACACATTGTACATTACATTACAATACAGAAGTACACATTTAAATATTTTAACTTAGGTAATTATGAACTTACCACTAGTCAGTATGATTGATATTGAAGTACTAAGCAGGGCCAGGGGGAACAACACACATCCCTCCAGTCTGTTGAGACCCCCTTACCCACCACCAACCAGGGGGAGGCAGTCTAACAGGGCTGTGTCCCCCTTACCCACCACCAACCAGGGGGAGGCAGTCTTACAGGGCTGTGTCCCCCTTACCCACCACCAACCAGGGGGAGGCAGTCTAACAGGGCTGTGTCCCCCTTACCCACCACCGGCCAGGGGGAGGCAGTCTAACAGGGCTGAGTGCCCCTTACCCACCACCGGCCAGGGGGAGGCAGTCTAACAGGGCCGTGTCCCCCTTACCCACCACCGGCCAGGGGGTGGCAGTCTAACAGGGCCGTGTCCCCCTTACCCACCACCGGCCAGGGGGAGGCAGTCTAACAGGGCCGTGTCCCCCTTACCCACCACCGGCCAGGGGGAGGCAGTCTAACAGGGCCGTGTCCCCCTTACCCACCACCGGCCAGGGGGAGGCAGTCTAACAGGGCCGTGTCCCCCTTACCCACCACCGGTGCTCACTGCAAACCAACACTCACTAGTGCTCCTACGACTACAAGCCGTGAAGGGAATCAGACTGTGTGCCTCCACCACTAGCTGGCTCCAACTCCACTACAAGGGGCAAAGAAACAACAAATGAGTATAAAGCAGAAGAAACAATTATCCAGTTGGTCCAAACAAACCGTAAAATACACTAAAATCCTAAATATAAGACAGCAAAACTAAATTGAAACAAAAACCTAACTGTAGCAACACAGCAGCTGATACCACCTAGTAGGAAACACACATTGTACATTACATTACAATACAGAAGTACACATTTAAATATTTTAACTTAGGTAATTATAAACTTACCACTACTCAGTATGATTGATATTAAAGTACTAAGCAGGGCCAGGGGGGAACAACACACATCCCTCCAGGTTAACAGGAACTTCAGGCATCACACTTGGCCAAAGGAACACCAGGTGGACCAGGATACAAGCTGACAGTAGGCTCATACTAATGGATGTCATTCAGTGCTACTATAAGATGACCATGAGGAATATTAAGTTGCTGATCAAACATGACATCCAGTATCTGACAATTGACCTCCCCTTAAGGTGGCCATGTGGCAACAGGCTGGCAGCAAACGAACCAAAGACTGCCATGATGCCACAGGGGCCTTAAACCCCCCTGAGTTAATTAGGGGTTGGCTCTGGGGGAGGAGTTGACCTACTTTAGGTGATGGTGAGTTCAGGGCCTAGAGATGAGTGTGGGACAGAACCTGAACCAGTGGTCCTGCTACACATGGGTGGGGTTATCAATATATCAGTTGTCAGTTACCCAAACATCTTTAACATACGGTTCAACAAACCTACCCTGAATAAACCTTTCATTAAGTCTTGTGTTGGCTCTCTTCTTCTGGGGCCGGTTGGTTGAAGGGTGTTTAACTCTTAACGAGTCGTTAAATCAGCTAATCAGTGGTTCACTTTTAATGCATGGTTCAATTAGGTTGTTCAAAGGGTACTTAGTTGTCAACATCTTCAGGCGATTAACCAGTGGTTAACTTTAATCACTGGCTGAAGGAGTATTAAACTATGATTAAGACATGTCTACTGGCTGAAGGTGTATTAACTATGATTAAGACATGTCTACTGGCTGAAGGTGTATTAAACTATGATTAAGACATGTCTAGTGGTTCTTGTTTAGCTTTTACCCAACTTTTTGCTGCTCCACAACATGAATCAACATCGCTAGAGAAGATACCATCAAGAAAGACAACAATTAACATATAAACAATACATAAATCAAAATAATTATTATATTAAAAAAATATATAACATAATATATACTCATAATATATACTAATAGATGAACTTCTGCTAAGGAAAAATATAGTTTTTCTCTTTCTGCTAACTAGCATTAGCATCCATCTTTAGAGTTGTTAAGAGGAGATACAGGAAGTCGTTTCAAGAATTATGGGTAAAAATACATAATATTAATACTCAATAACTGTTTAACGACTGGTTAAGTAGTGATTAGTTAACCACTCGCCTAATCACCCTTTGAACAACCCACAGTTAACGAATGGTTAACTAACGACTGATTAGGACATTTAAGGACTGATTAAGACTTAACGACTGATTAGGACATTTAAGGACTGATTAAGACTTAACGACTGATTCAAAAATTGAACGACTGAGGGGGGAACGACCCTTTGAACAACCGGCCCCTGGTCCCTTACTGTGTGTGTGTGGTGTGTGTGTGTGTGTGTGTGTGAGTGTTTGTGTGTGTGTGTGTGTGTGTGTGTGTGTGTGTGTGTGTGTGTGTGTGTGTGTGTGTGTGTGTGTGTGTTGAGCACCAGTCCAAAAACCTACACCACACACACTGTATATAAGTGCTTGTATATAATATATATATATGATATTATTAGAGCTGCGTGGTGTTGTAATGCTCTAGTGTCGCCAGCAGGGAGCAGCAGAACACAGCGATATACAGATATTAAAATACCAGTAAGAACCGTGAAGGGATTGGGTCATCGATTAAGAGCAGAGGTCGCTGTGAACCTTTGAGATAAAGAACAATGAACACATGAATGAACAATTGACTAAGAGCTCAATATGTAAGTAAATAACTAAATAATGAAACTGTTGCATGTGTTGAACGTTCCTGACCTGCTCCCAGACCGTAGTGGAGGAATACAGGGGATATTGATCCAGGGCCCAAGCACAGGCTTCAGGTTCAATAACCACTTAATGAACACACAGGCAGGGTTTACTAACCAGAGGGTTGATTGATTGATAACTTATTCTAGACAGATGGACATTGATACTACTCCCGTTCACTTCCAGACACACACAGACGCAGCCTGGCCCTACATGACCCTACTAGTATAACACTACCCCCTCTCTCTTAAAGGGATAGGCAGCCTGGCCCTACATGACCCTACTAGTATAACACTACCCCCTCTCTCTTAAAGGGATAGGCAGCCTGGCCCTACATGACCCTACTAGTATAACACTACCCCCTATCTCTTAAAGGGATAGGCAGCCTGGCCCTACATGACCCTACTAGTATAACACTACCCCCTCTCTCTTAAAGGGATAGGCAGCCTGGCCCTACATGACCCTACAAGTATAACACTACCCCCTCTCTCTTAAAGGGATAGGCAGCCTGGCCCTACATGACCCTACTAGTATAACACTACCCCCTCTCTCTTAAAGGGATAGGCAGCCTGGCCCTACATGACCCTACTAGTATAACACTACCCCCTCTCTCTTAAAGGGATAGGCAGCCTGGCCCTACATGACCCTACTAGTATAACACTACCCCCTCTCTCTTAAAGGGATAGGCAGCCTGGCCCTACATGACCCTACTAGTATAACACTACCCCCTCTCTCTTAAAGGGATAGGCAGCCTGGCCCTACATGACCCTACTAGTATAACACTACCCCCTCTCTCTTAAAGGGATAGGCAGCCTGGCCCTACATGACCCTACTAGTATAACACTACCCCCTCTCTCTTAAAGGGATAGGCAGCCTGGCCCTACATGACCCTACTAGTATAACACTACCCCCTCTCTCTTAAAGGGATAGGCAGCCTGGCCCTACATGACCCTACTAGTATAACACTACCCCCTCTCTCTTAAAGGGATAGGCAGCCTGGCCCCTACACATATAGAAGTGCACACACACACACATACACAGACATATTTATATACATTTACAAACACAAACATACATAAAAATGCACACACACACTTATTTATATACATATACACACATACATATACACGTTCCACGGAGAACACGAGGACACGTGACTGTGATGAGGTCAGAGCTGCATGTTGGAGCACCGGGTCGATCCGTACGGTTTACTACCAAACAAAGAGCACTGTTTTAAGGTAGGGGATCCTACGTATGGTTTATGAGACCAGCCTGCACACACACACACACACACACACACACACACACACACACACACACAAATATATAGAAGTACACACACACACACAAACACACACACACATACACATATATATAAATAAACACACACACATGCATATAGACACACACACACACACACACACACACACACACACACATTTATAAATAAAGACACATATACGCACACACACACACACACATAGAAGTACACAGACATACACACAGAACCACACATATGCACAAACACATTTAGATAATTACACACAAACACATATACAGTATACACACAAAAGTACACACACACGCATATATAAAAACCCACACAAATTCACATACATACACATAAAAATACACAAACATACAACAACAAAAAAAACACACAAACACACACACGATATGTATACTCACACACACACATTTATGCACACATGCACACACACAAACATATATAGAAATGCACACACACTTATTTATATACATATACACTCACACACATAGTTGTACACACACACACATACAATTACACACACACACACACATATTTATAAAAACACACACACACATATTTATAAAAACACACACACACACACACACACACACACACACACACACACACACACACACACACACACACACACACACACACACACACACACACACACACACACACACACACAGTGGTGAGGGTGGAGGAGGTGAGATGGTCTAACCTGACTGACTGGGGTCTGTTGGTTAGGAAGTCTAGTAACCAGTTACAAACTGAGGGGTTGATGGTTCTTGGTTTCCATGAGGTCACCAAGTGTGAAGATGAGTTTGGAGGGGATGATGTGTTGAATGCTGAGCTGAAGTCTATGAACAGCCTTCTCACCTGGGAGTTGCTCTCATCCAGGAGGGAGAGAGAGGAGTGAAGGGCTGAGGAGATGGCGTCCTCCGTGCTCCTGTTCTCACGGTAGGCAGATTGGTGTTTATCCAGTGAGGTGAGAGGCCAGATTAGAGGAGAGCCAGGACCAGCCTCTAGAAGCACTTCATGATGATGGGGGTGAGGGCAACAGGGTGGAAGTCAGTGAGGCTCGCTGCAGAGGAGGGTTTAGGCACTGGCACAATGGAGGTGGTTTTAAAGCACGGTTAGGGTTAGGGTTAGGGTTAGGGTTAGGGTTAGGGTTAGGGTTAGGGTTAGGGTTAGGGTTAGGGCCTGTGTGTGGTGGTCTGTGTTGGGTTAGGGTTAGGGTTAGGGCCTGTGTGTGGTGGTCTGTGTTGGGTTAGGGTTAGGGTTAGGGTTAGGGTTAGGGTTAGGGCCTGTGTGTGGTGGTCTGTGTTGGGTTAGGGTTAGGGTTAGGGCCTGTGTGTGGTGGTCTGTGTTGGGCTGTTACTTCACTACATGGACACTGCTTTGACTACTAGGGTCACCTTGGAAATTGTCCAGTTGTGATAGACATGGTTCACCACTGGTGTACTGTGTGTACTGTCTGTGTGTACTGTGTGTACTGTGTGTACTGTGTGTCTGTAATGTGTGTGTGTGTCTGTCTGTACTGTGTGTGTGTGTGTGTGTGTGTGTGTCTGTACTGCGTGTATTTGTCTGTACTGTGTGTGTGTACTGTGTGTACTGTGTGTGTATATATGTGTGTCTGTACTGTGTACTGTGAGTCTGTCTGTACTGTGTGTGTTACCACCCTCCTCTTCATCACTCACCACCCACCTCTTCATCACTCACCGCCCACCTCTTCATCACTAACAACCCTCCTCTTCATCACTCACCACCCACCTCTTCATCACTCACCACCCTACTCTTCATCTTCTAATCTTCTAACCACCCTCCTCTTCATCACTCCTCTTCATCACTAACCACCCTCCTCTTCATCACTCACCACCCTCCTCCTCTTCACTCACCACCCTCTTCTTCATCTTCTAATCTTCTAACCACCCTCTTCTTCATCACTCCTCTTCATCACCCACCACCCTCCTCTTCATAACTCGCCACCCTTCTCTTCATCACTAACAACCCACCTCTTCATCACTCACCACCCACCTCTTCATCACTAACAACCCTCCTCTTCATCACTCACCACCCACCTCCTCATCACTAACAACCCTCCTCTTTATCACTCACCACCCTCCTCTTCATCTTCTAATCTTCTAACCACCCTCCTCTTCATCACTCCTCTTCATCACTCACCACCCTCCTCTTCATCACTCGCCACCCACCTCTTCATCACTAACAACCCTCCTCTTTATCACTCACCACCCTCCTCTTCATCTTCTAATCTTCTAACCACCCTCCTCTTCATCACTAACCACCCTCCTCTTTATCACTAATCACCCTCCTCTCCATCACTCACCAGCCTCCTCATCATCACTCACCACCACCCTCTTCATCACTCACCACCCTCCTCTTCATCACTCACCACCCTCCTCTTCATCACTCACCACCCACCTCTTCATCACTAACCGCCCTCCTCTTTATCACTCACCACCCTCCTCTTCATCACTCACGGCCCTCCTCTTCATCACTAACCACCCTCCTCTTTATCACTAACCACCCTCCTCTTCATCACTCACCACCCTCCTCTTCATCACTAACCACCCTCCTCTTCATCAATCACCACCCTCCTCTTCATCACTCACCACCACCCTCTTCGTCACTCACCACCCTCCTCTTCATCACTCACCACCCTCCTCTTCATCTTCTAATCTTCTAACAACCCTCCTCTTCATCACTCACCACCCTCCTCTTCATCACTCACCACCCTCCTCTTCACCACTCACCACCCTCCTCTTCATCACTGACCACCCTCCTCCTCATCACTAACAACCCTCATCTTCATCACTCACCACCCACCTCTTCATCACTAACAACCCTCCTCTTCATCACTCACCACCCACCTCCTCATCACTCACCACCCTCCTCTTCATCACTCACCACCCTCCTCTTCATCACTCACCACCCACCTCTTCATCACTCACCACCCTCCTCTTCATCACTCACGGCCCTCCTCTTAATCACTCACCACCCTCCTCTTCATCACTAACCACCCTCCTCTTCATCACTAACCACCCTCCTCTTCATCTTCTAATCTTCTAACCACCCTCCTCTTCATCACTCACCACCCTCCTCTTCATCACTCACCACCCTCCTCTTCATCACTCACCACCCACCTCCTCATCACTCACCACCCTCCTCTTCATCACTCACCACCCTCCTCTTCATCACTCACCACCCACCTCTTCATCACTCACCACCCTCCTCTTCATCACTCACGGCCCTCCTCTTAATCACTCACCACCCTCCTCTTCATCACTAACCACCCTCCTCTTCATCACTAACCACCCTCCTCTTCATCTTCTAATCTTCTAACCACCCTCCTCTTCATCACTCACCACCCTCCTCTTCATCACTCACCACCCTCCTCTTCACCACTCACCACCCTCCTCTTCATCACTCACCACCCTACTCTTCATCTTCTAATCTTCTAACCACCCTCCTCTTCATCACTCCTCTTCATCACTAACCACCCTCCTCTTCATCACTCACCACCCTCCTCCTCTTCACTCACCACCCTCTTCTTCATCTTCTAATCTTCTAACCACCCTCTTCTTCATCACTCCTCTTCATCACCCACCACCCTCCTCTTCATAACTCGCCACCCTTCTCTTCATCACTAACAACCCACCTCTTCATCACTCACCACCCACCTCTTCATCACTAACAACCCTCCTCTTCATCACTCACCACCCACCTCCTCATCACTAACAACCCTCCTCTTTATCACTCACCACCCTCCTCTTCATCTTCTAATCTTCTAACCACCCTCCTCTTCATCACTCCTCTTCATCACTCACCACCCTCCTCTTCATCACTCGCCACCCACCTCTTCATCACTAACAACCCTCCTCTTTATCACTCACCACCCTCCTCTTCATCTTCTAATCTTCTAACCACCCTCCTCTTCATCACTCATCTTCATCACTCACCACCCTCCTCTTCATCACTCGCCACCCACCTCTTCATCACTAACAACCCTCCTCTTTATCACTCACCACCCTCCTCTTCATCTTCTAATCTTCTAACCACCCTCCTCTTTATCACTCACCACCCTCCTCTTCATCTTCTAATCTTCTAACCACCCTCCTCTTCATCACTCATCTTCATCACTAACCACCCTCCTCTCCATCACTCACCAGCCTCCTCATCATCACTCACCACCACCCTCTTCATCACTCACCACCCTCCTCTTCATCACTCACCACCCTCCTCTTCATCACTCACCACCCACCTCTTCATCACTAACCGCCCTCCTCTTTATCACTCACCACCCTCCTCTTCATCACTCACGGCCCTCCTCTTCATCACTAACCACCCTCCTCTTTATCACTAACCACCCTCCTCTTCATCACTCACCACCCTCCTCTTCATCACTAACCACCCTCCTCTTCATCACTCACCACCCTCCTCTTCATCACTCACCACCACCCTCTTCGTCACTCACCACCCTCCTCTTCATCACTCACCACCCTCCTCTTCATCTTCTAATCTTCTAACCACCCTCCTCTTCATCACTCACCACCCTCCTCTTCATCACTCACCACCCTCCTCTTCACCACTCACCACCCTCCTCTTCATCACTGACCACCCTCCTCCTCATCACTAACAACCCTCATCTTCATCACTCACCACCCACCTCTTCATCACTAACAACCCTCCTCTTCATCACTCACCACCCACCTCCTCATCACTCACCACCCTCCTCTTCATCACTCACCACCCTCCTCTTCATCACTCACCACCCACCTCTTCATCACTCACCACCCTCCTCTTCATCACTCACGGCCCTCCTCTTAATCACTCACCACCCTCCTCTTCATCACTAACCACCCTCCTCTTCATCACTAACCACCCTCCTCTTCATCTTCTAATCTTCTAACCACCCTCCTCTTCATCACTCACCACCCTCCTCTTCATCACTCACCACCCTCCTCTTCACCACTCACCACCCTCCTCTTCATCACTGACCACCCTCCTCCTCATCACTAACAACCCTCATCTTCATCACTCAACACCCACCTCTTCATCACTAACAACCCTCCTCTTCATCACTCACCACCCACCTCCTCATCACTCACCACCCTCCTTTTCATCACTCACCACCCTCCTCTTCATCACTCACCACCCTCCTCTTCATCACTCACCACCCTCCTCTTCATCACTAACCACCCTCCTCTTCATCACTCTCCACCCTGTGTGTGTGTGTGTATAAGTTGTGGTGTGAAGTCTCTGGTTCACGTCCAGTGGTCTAACTCTGAAAGCCCCCTCTTCATCAGTGGATCACCAAACAGGCGTCACGTACCCAACCCATACCAACAGCCGGCGGGCCGTGGCCCATCTCCGTCCTTATGGGTAGGGGAACGGCCCGGGTTCTCAGAGGGCCAGCGGGAGCACAGGGAGTCTGGGTCGCTAGCGGTAAACACCTCCACCTTCAGAGAGCCCAAATCCACTTCTGGCTGGCCTTCTCCAGGTGGCTTCTTTGAGGGAGAGGAGTAGGAGAGACACACCTCTGCTCTACCGTGACCAGATGGTGGCCACAGATGGCCACAACAACCATTGGGCTCTTACTACACCAGAGGGCTTTACCATCACATTTAGCTCCTTTTGGAAAGGACAACACATCATGTTCACCTCACTGGATTATGGAACACAACGTCATGAACACCAATCCAACATCATACTTTAATAACACTTCAAAAAAGGATTTAAAGGAAACAATCCCATGTGATTAATAATGCTTCAAAGAATCAAAGGAAACAACATGAACATGTGATATTTAGCTGGTCAGACCATGAAAGAACATCCAATGCATGACTCCCTTTAGCTCTGAGAACACATCTTCATCTCCACCACAAACATCATATTGAATACAACAGTCTTCTAGAACGTGTTAAAGAGAAAGTTCAACCATTTAAAACATTATATTGAATACAACAGTCTTCTAGAACGTGTTAAAGAGAAAGTTCAACCATTTAAAACATTATATTGCATGAAGCAGAAATCCTAGCGGAAACCCTGGTGTGTGTGTGTGTGTGTGTGTGTGTGTGTGTGTGTGTGTGTTGCTACAACGGACACAGAGACACTGAGGAACCATAACCCCCCCATACCCTAAACGCAGGGAGGAGGTCCTCCTGGGTGAATGTGGACTGGAAGGTGTGGATGAGTGTCAGTGTGTCTGAGGACCCTCCTCCATCTGGGGACACTCTGTAGAAGGAGAGAGAGCCAGCAGGTCGGTCCACATACACTCCTACTCTGTTAGAGGAGGGGAGACGTATGACTGTTCTACTACCGTTGTACCAGACATAGTAACGATCATCATGACAATAAAGACTCCAGGACTTGTTGTTGTATCCAAGCAAGCTGTCATCACCCCCTCCTCTCCTAGTGATTCCTCTGTATGTCACTCCTATAGCAACACCTCCTTCCCTCTCCACCTCCCAGTAACAGCGGTCAGTCAGACCCTCTCTACACAACACCTGGTGATAGGAGTCAAATCTCTCTGGGTGATCAGGATACTTCTCCTCCTCTCTAACCCTCATCACCTTCCTGTTGTCCTCAGACAGAGAGAGTCCTCTGTGGGCTGTGTTTGGGTCCAGTGTGAGTTCACACGCATCTGATGGAGAACAAGACATGATTAGTCTGCTGAACTGTTGTTGTTGTTCCTAGAAACTGAGCCCAGACTGTAGTTTGTGTTCTCCTGATGTTCTCAGTCCCTCAGCGTCACCACATGGGCTCTGTGTGTGTCATCAATATATTAGTAGTATCAGGATTATTATGTTCTCATGTCTTACATAACAATCAGAATAATAATAAGATTATTATTGGATTTATATAATAATATTAATAATAATAACAACACTTATAATAATAATAATAATAATAATAGTATAAATAATGAATGAATTAATTATTTGATTATTTATTTATTAGTATTTATAAGTATCTCAAGTGATTTGTGTGTTAGTGTATTTATCAGTAAAGACTCTTTATTTAGATCCGTGTGTCATGGAGTCGTGCATTTGGGTTCACCTCCTAAGTCCCCGTTCCTCATTCTCCTCGTCAACCCGTGACAGATGGTCCTTATTTGAACCATAAGGATGATGATAATCCTAATAATAACAGTAGTTGTTATAATATAATATTAAATACACACACTAATATTAAAGGGAAAGCTGCTCCGTTTGGGTCTCTAAACGTGTTGGTCAGCATTTCTGATGTTTTGGACTGAAATGTAGAAAGTTATCAAACGGGGACATGTTGTCTACTTCCAGATCAACCAGTTTTCACACAGTGGTTTTCTATTGGCTCCGCCCCCTGGCTCCAGTGAGGGGGGGTTGGACAGCGTTTGGCCACGCCCCTTAAACCTGCTCCTTTGGAACCCAAACTGTACATTTTTTATAAAACCTTTACGACTCTTTGGAAACTGGTAGGCAGACGGTCTGCTAAAACGGTTGTTTACTTACCCTTTAATAATGTGAGGATTGTTATGGTCTAATAATAATAACAACACTACTAATAACCAATAATAATTCATTAATAAATAACCAGGTATCAGTAATAATACCTGTTTTATTTTATAAAAGGAGGATTCATTGTGATGGTTAACAATATTATTAACAATATTAATATTGATAATCATTTCAATAATAATATTAATAAGTTACATCATGTATCTCATCAATATTAATATTGATGAGATACATCATGTATCTAATTAATATTATTATTGATAATATACATGATGTATCTAATGAATATTAATATTGATAAGATACATGATGGTTGACATGATGTATCTAATGAATATTAATATTGATGAGATACATGATGTATCTAATGAATATTAATAATGATAAGATCCATCCTGTTCATTCCCAGCAGGACGTCACCTCCTGCTGTGTGGATGGACCTTCCATCTAAAGAGTGAGTGTGTGTTGTGATGACTCAAACTAAACAGACACTCACACTTCTTTAGAGCTGGTTCCAGCCTCCATCCTCCACCGTGCTCCACCCTGGGGGGAACAAAGAGAGAGCAGTTGAAACATTCACACTCATGATCTGCTGGATCATCACTTTGTACACAACATGAGTTACAGCCGCCTCGGTAAACCACTTCATCTAGCGGCCGGTTGAATCCTTGTAGGAGACACGGTCCCTGAGAGGTGAGCTGTCCTCTCCGTACCTGAGAGTGTCCAGTCTCCAGCGTGGATCCTCCAGTCCAGCAGAGAGCAGCGTAACTCCTGAGTCTCCTGGGTGATTGTAGCTCAGGTCCAGCTCTCTCAGACGGGAGGAGTTGGAGCTCAGAGCTGAGGCCAGAGAAGCACAGCCTTCCTGTGTGACCAGACAGCCAGACAACCTGCACACACACACACACACACACACACACACACACACACACACACACACACACACACACACACACACACACACACACACACACACACACACACACACACACACACACACACACACACACACACACACACACACACACACACACACACACACACACACACACACACACACACACACACACACACACGCACACACACCAGAATGAGTTATTCTAATGAATATCCTTTATTTAGATGTGTGAATTGTTACTTTTATGGCTGTAAACCAGTTGAATGTCTTCTGATATCCAACCCTGTGCTGTAAGTGTTTGCTCATTGAGTCCAACTGACCTGAGAGTCTCCAGTGTACAGTGTGGACTCCCCAGTCCAGCAGAGAGCAGCTTCACTCCTGAATCCTGCAGGTCGTTGGTACTCAGGTCCAGCTCTCTCAGACTGGAGGAGTTGGAGCTGAGAACTGAGGCCAGAGCTTCACAGCATCTCTCTGACAGATGACAGCCATTCAGCCTTCACACAACATCAACAGGAACATGTTAGGAACTGGGTTGAAAGGGCTTATTAGAATTAAAACCACTTAAAACCACCATTAAAACTTTAAAAGCATTAAGAATTAAAAGTTTAACAAATTATAACCGCGCTGTAGGTAAAATTTAAAATTTAAATTTAACAGCCAATATTGGAGTGTAATTTGTAGCCTGGTCCAGTATTGTCCAGTATTCATTCAAATTGAAGAACAAGTAATCACAAATATGAATAGACTAGGGAAAAACCCAGTTGTGGTGTTTCCTGGTATAATACCCAGTTGTTACTGGACTTCCTACTGAAGTGGTGCTGTTACTAATGGTTCACAATACAAATGTTGTGTACTTTAATACTTTAATATTCTCGTATGATGTATATTGTATCCTAGTACATGTTATTATTGAACCTACAGATATGTTTTGTATATTATTATAATTTTAATATTCTAGTTATGTATTATGTATATTGTATATTGTTATGTATATATTATGTATATTGTGGCTTAAAATACATGTGATTTGTGAACTTACAGAGATGTATTGTATATTTAAAATGTAACATACACCTTATATAATGATGGCAACAACATATTTAATAGGCCAGAGAAGCACAGCCTTCCTGTGAGACCATACAGCCAGACAACCTGCACACACACACACACACACACACACACACACACACACCAGAATGAGTTATTCTAATGAATATCCTTTATTTAGATGTGTGAATTGTTACTTTTATGGCTGTAAATCAGTTGAATGTCTTCTGATATCAAACCCTGTGCTGTAAGTGTTTGCTCATTGAGTACAACTGACCTGAGAGTCTCCAGTGTACAGTGTGGACTCCCCAGTCCAGCAGAGAGCAGCTTCACTCCTGAATCCTGCAGGTCGTTGGTACTCAGGTCCAGCTCTCTCAGACTGGAGGAGTTGGAGCTGAGAACTGAGGCCAGAGCTTCACAGCATCTCTCTGACAGATGACAGCCATTCAGCCTTCACACAACATCAACAGGAACATGTTAGGAACTGGGTTGAAAGGGCTTATTACAATTAAAACCACTTAAAACCACCATTAAAACTTTACAAGCATTAAGAAATAAAAGTTTAACAAATTATAACCGCGCTGTAGGTAAAATTTAAATTTAACAGCCAATATTGGAGTGTAATTTGTAGCCTGGTCCAGTATTGTCCAGTATTCATTCAAATTGAAGAACAAGTAATCACAAATATGAATAGACTAGGGAAAACCCAGTTGTGGTGTTTCCTGGTATAATACCCAGTTGTTACTGGACTTCCTACTGAAGTGGTGCTGTTACTAATGGTTCACAATACAAATGTTTTGTACTTTAATACTTTAATATTCTCGTATGATGTATATTGTATCCTAGTACATGTTATTATTGAACCTACAGATATGTTTTGTATATTATTATAATTGTAATATTCCAGTAATATGTATATTGTATTGTACTACATGTTATTATTGAACCTACAGATATGTTTTGTATATTATTATAATTTTAATATTCTAGTTATGTATTATGTATATTGTATATTGTTATGTATATATTATGTATATTGTGGCTTAAAATACATGTGATTTGTGAACTTACAGAGATGTATTGTATATTTAAAATGTAACATACACCTTATATAATGATGGCAACAACATATTTAATAAATTACGTTATTCCTCTGAAATTAATAATTTAGGGGTCTTAACTTGTACTTTTATGGATATAAATCAAGATTCAAGAGATTGATTTTCCATTTGCAACAAGTACAATAGAATGCTTACTCCCCAATCCCTCCTGCAGTATGAATTTATACTCAACTATATTATAAAAATACTATACACAATAAAATGACAATACAAAGAACAATAAAGTGACTAATGGATGATATGTACATGTTTTGAATTGTACATAAAGCATATTAAAGCATTTTAAAGTGCCAGTAGTGCAGCAGCATCATGAATACAGTGCAGTACAGTAACTGTGATGAGTCCAGAAAGTCCAGCAAATTAAGATAGTGTAATGTTAATGACATTTTAGGATAGAGTAATGTTAATGACATGTTATGATAGTGTAATGTTAATGACATGTTATGATAGTGTAATGTTAATGACATGTTATGATAGTGTAATGTTAATGACATGTTATGATAGTGTAATGTTAATGACATGTTATGATAGTGTAATGTTAATGACATGTTATGATAGTGTAATGTTAATGACATGTTATGATAGTTTAATGTTAACGACAATGTTATGATAGTGTAATGTTAATGACTTTTAATGATAGTGTAATGTTAATGACATGTTATGATAGTGTAATGTTAATGACAATGTTATGATAGTGTAATGTTAATGACATGTTATGATAGTGTAATGTTAATGACATGTTATGATAGTGTAATGTTATTGACAATGTTATGATAGTGTAATGTCAATGACATTTTATGATAGTGTAATGTTAATGACAATGTTATGATAGTGTAATGTTAAAGACATGTTATGATAGTGTAATGTTAATGACATGTTATGATAGTGTAATGTTAATGACAATGTTATGATAGTGTAATGTTAATGAAATGTTATGATAGTGTAATGTTAATGACAATGTTATGATAGTGTAATGTTAATGACATTTTATGATAGTGTAATGTTAATGACAATGTTATGATAGTGTAATGTTAATGACAATGTTATGATAGTGTAATGTTAATGACATGTTATGATAGTGTAATGTTAATGACAATGTTATGATAGTGTAATGTTAATGACATGTTATGATAGTGTAATGTTAATGACATGTTATGATAGTGTAATGTTAATGACAATGTTATGACAGTGTAATGTTAATGACAATGTTATGATAGTGTAATGTTAATGACATTTTATGATAGTGTAATGTTAATGACAATGTTATGATAGTGTAATGTTAATGACAATGTTATGATAGTGTAATGTTAATGACATGTTATGATAGTGTAATGTTAATGACAATGTTATGATAGTGTAATGTTAATGACATGTTATGATAGTGTAATGTTAATGACAATGTTATGATAGTGTAATGTTAATGACATGTTATGATAGTGTAATGTTAATGACATGTTATGATAGTGTAATGTTAATGACAATGTTATGACAGTGTAATGTTAATGACATGTTATGATAGTGTAATGTTAATGACATGTTATGATAGTGTAATGTTAATGACATGTTATGATAGTGTAATGTTAATGACATGTTATGATAGTTTAATGTTAACGACAATGTTATGATAGTGTAATGTTAATGACTTTTAATGATAGTGTAATGTTAATGACATGTTATGATAGTGTAATGTTAATGACAATGTTATGATAGTGTAATGTTAATGACATGTTATGATAGTGTAATGTTAATGACATGTTATGATAGTGTAATGTTATTGACAATGTTATGATAGTGTAATGTTAATGACAATGTTATGATAGTGTAATGTTAATGACATGTTATGATAGTGTCATGTTAATGACATGTTATGATAGAGTAATGTTAATGACAATGTTATGATAGTGTAATGTTAATGACAATGTTATGATAGTGTAATGTTAATGACAATGTTATGATAGTGTAATGTTGATGACATGTTATGATAGTGTAATGTTAATGACAATGTTATGATAGTGTAATGTTAATGACATGGTATGATAGTGTAATGTTAATGACATGTTATGATAGTGTAATGTTAATGACAATGTTATGATAGTGTAATGTTAATGACAATGTTATGATAGTGTAATGTTAATGACATGTTATGATAGTGTAATGTTAATGACATGTTATGATAGTGTAATGTTAATGACAATGTTATGATAGTGTAATGTTAATGACATGTTATGACAGTGTAATGTTAATGACATGTTATGACAGTGTAATGTTATTGACACCTTATGATAGTGTAATGTTAATGACAATGTTATGATAGTGTAATGTTAATAACAATGTTATGATAGTGTAATGTTAATGATAATGTTATGATAGTGTAATGTTGATGACAATGTTATGATAATGTAATGTTATGGATAATGTTATGATAGTGTAATGATAACGACAATGTTATGATAGTGTAATGTTAATGACATGTTATGACAGTGTAATGTTAATGACAATGTTATGATAGTGTAATGTTAATGACAATGTTATGATAGTGTAATGTTAATGACATGTTATGACAGTGTAATTTTAGTTACAATGTTATGATAGTGTAATGTTAATGACAATGTTATGATAGTGTAATGTTAATGACAATGTTATTATAGTGGCAGCACTCCTAGCAGTTCAGTAAGTCACTGCCTGTGGATATAAACTATCCTTAAACCTGGTAGTCCTTGCTGTACGGATGCTGCAGAACCAGCGACCAGACTGTAGGGGAGAAGAGATGGTTTCCAGGGTGGTTGTGGTCCTTAGTGATGGAGATGGTCACCAGGTTCTAAAGATCTCCTCAATGCATGGAATCAGTTGAATGTCTTCTGATATCAAACCCTGGGCTGTAAGTGTTTGCTCATTGAGTCCAACTGACCTGAGAGTCTCCAGTGTACAGTGTGGACTCCCCAGTCCAGCAGAGAGCAGCTTCACTCCTGAATCCTGCAGGTCGTTGGTACTCAGGTCCAGCTCTCTCAGACTGGAGGAGTTGGAGCTGAGAACTGAGGCCAGAGCTTCACAGCATCTCTTTGACAGATGACAGCCATTCAGCCTTCACACAACATCAACAGGAACATGTTAGGAACTGGGTTGAACGGGCTTATTATAATTAAAACCACTTAAAACCACCATTAAAACACAGTCTTTACTAGCATTATGAATAAGAAATCTAAGTTTAACAAATGATAACAGCGCTGTAGGTAAGATTTAACAGCCAATATTGGAGTGTAATTTGTAGCCTGGTCCAGTATTGTCCAGTATTCATACTAATTGAAGAACAAGTATTCACAAATATGAATAGGCTAGGGAAAAACCCAGTTGTGGTGTTTCCTGGTATAATACCCAGTTGTTACTGGACTTCCTACTGAAGTGGTGCTGTTACTAATGGTTCACAATACAAATGTAGTTTAGAAAATAAAATATTAAAATAGGCTCCCTCCTATAGCCTGCTCCCAGCTCATATGTTTTGAATATTGTTATGACTTTATTGACTTTTGGGCAGCAGTCTAGCTCAGGAGGTAGAGCGGTCGCCTCACAACCAGAAGGTTGCTGGTTCAATCCCCGGCTCCTCCTAGCAAAAACTGTGGAGGTGTCCTTGAGGAAGACCCTAACCCTAACTGCTCCCTGGACGCTGTATGAATAGCTGCCCACTGCTCCTAATACTAGGATGGGTTAAATGCAGAGAACACGTTTCACTGTATGTCTTCATGTATGAGACCAATAAAGAGGATTCAATCCTCACCATTTGTTGTTGTTGTAATATTCTCGTATGATGTATATTGTATCCTAGTACATGTTATTATT
>JANIIK010000693.1:0-7500 GCA_027704905.1 Muraenolepis orangiensis
TTTGCACAAAGCGAACCCCATAGGCCGCTCCCTCTTCCTCGTGACCAGCGCACAGTCCTATAGAACATTCAGTTCTATAGGACTGTCAGTTGGTTTGTTTACGTGGTTCCATGTCCAATAAACGTCCCGTTTGGACTTTGAATTCACCTCCGACTCCCGTCTCTCAGCACTACAGGGTGTGTGTTTCTATATGGGTTTGTGTGTGTTTTATAAATGTGTGTGTGTTTCTATAAGTGTGTGTGTATTTAAATGTGTGTTTGTGTATTTATAAATGTGTGTGTTTCTATAAGTGTGTGTGTGTATTTCTATAAGTGTGTGTGTGTGTATTTTTTAAATGTGTGTATTTCTATAAATGTGTCTGTATTTAAATGTGTTTTTTGTGTATTTATAAATGTGTGTGTTTCTATAAGTGTGTGATCGCCGGCGACGACGAGACAGCCTACAGGGAGGAGGTGGGATGGCTGGAGCAGTGGTGCCAGGAGAACAGCCTCGCCCTCAACGTCAAGACCAAGGAGCTGATCGTGGACTTCAGGAGGCAGAGAGGAGAGCACAGCCCTATCTCCATCGACGGTGTCGCAGTAGAGAGGGTCAGCAGCTTCAAGTTCCTCGGCGTGCACATCTCCGAGGACCTCACATGGTCCACGCACACCACACACCTGGTGAAAAGGGCCCAACAACGCCTGTATTTCCTCAGGCATCTGAGGACATTCAGCATGGGCCCCCGCATCCTGAGAACATTCTATACCGGTACCATCGAGAGTGTTCTTACAGGGTGTATCACCGCCTGGTACGGGAACTGCACGGCACTCGAGCGCAGAGCGCTTCAAAGGGTGGTGCGGACGGCCCAGTATATCGTTGGAGGTGAGCTCCCCTCCCTCCTGGATATATACAACCAGCGGTGCGTGGCCAAGGCCAAACGCATCATAAAGACATTGCCCTGCAGCCACGAACTGTACTCACTGTTACCGTCAGGCAGGCGATACCTCAGTATCAAGTGGTATCAAATAGACTCAGAGACAGCTTCACAGTCAGGCCATCAGGCTGCTGAACAAGGGCCTATAGCATATAACAATGTATATTTTATTACATTGATTTATATATACATATTGCTCTTTTTCTGTAACGATATAGTGCATTTTATAAATTGCATTTATTTGTTTTTTTTAACTTCTTTTATTCTATTGTTTTTATTCAATTTTTTATCAATTTTTATTTTATTTTTATTACTGCTGTCTGTTGTCGGGTTTTGCACATAAGATTTTCACTCACTGCTTTATACTTATGTGAATTGTGAAGTGACAATAAACTTGACTTGACTTGACTTGTTTCTATGAGTGTGTGTGTGTGTGTGTGTGTGTGTGTGTGTGTGTGTGTGTGTTTCTATGAGTGTGAGTGTGTGTGTGTTTCTATGTGTGTGTGTTTCTATGTGTCTGTGTGTGTGTGTGTGTGTGTGTGTGTGTGTGTGTGTGTGTGTGTGTGTGTGTGTGTGTGTGTTTCTATGAGTGTGTGTGTGTGTGTGTGTTTCTATGTGTGTGTGTTTCTATGTGTGTGTGTGTGCGTGTGTGTGTGTGTGTGTGTGTGTGTGTGTTTCTATGTGTGTGTGTGTGTGTGGGTATGTGTGTGTGTGTGTGTGTGTGTGTGTGTGTGTGTGTGTGTGTGTGTGTTTCTATGAGTGTGTGTGTGTGCACTTCTATATATGTGTGGGTGTGTGCATGCATGCGTGTGTATTTCTATTGTCCTCATTGTGTCCAAGTGGTTGTACTTTCCTTCAGCTACAAGGCCGTCCTTGTTTAAAGACATCATCTTTTATCTGGACTCTACCAATGGTTTCACACGCCATACACGACATGAGAGACAGTAGGGTTCATGTTCTGTATTTATTAAGAGATATAGTCCTCAATAAGCACACCTATCAAATTAAACCAATCACATCCGTAGGGTATTTCCATAGAACTGGACACAATGGGCTCTGGATCACAGGAAGATCATTATTAAAGAACACTATTCATATTGGAAGGTTTTCATGTAATGTTGTTTTATTCACCCTTTAAACCCGCAGCACGACTGTAATGACACGTAGATAATGTGTCCAGCTTTAATATAACTGCTTGTATATAATATATATATATGATATTATTAGAGCTGCGTGGTGTTGTAATGCTCTAGTGTCGCCAGCAGGGAGCAGCAGAACACAGCGATATACAGATATTAAAATACCAGTAAGAACCGTGAAGGGATTGGGTCATCGATTAAGAGCAGAGGTCGCTGTGAACCTTTGAGATAAAGAACAATGAACACATGAATGAACAATTGACTAAGAGCTCAATATGTAAGTAAATAACTAAATAATGAAACTGTTGCATGAACTAAACATGTTGTCTCAGTGGCTGCGCTTCAAACCACCGCAATAAAACAGAAAGGGTATATTGATGAATATTATAGATATTAACATCATACACCTGGATATTAATATGAACATTACAGATATTAACATCATACACCTGGATATTAATATGAATATTATAGATATTAACATCATACACCTGGATATTAATAAGAATATTATAGATATTAACATCATACACATTGATATTAGTATGAATATTATAGATATTAACATCCTACACATTGATATTAATATGAATATTAGAGATATTAACAACCTACACTTTGATATTATATATACATGAATATTATAGATATTAACATCAAACACATAGATATTATATATTAATATTATATATATTAACATCATACATATTGATATTAATATGAATATTATATATATTAACATCATACACATTGATATTATATATATGATAATTATAGATACTAACATCATACACATTGATATTAATATGAACATTACAGATATTAACATCATACACCTGGATATTAATATGAATATTATAGATATTAACATCATACACCTGGATATTAATAAGAATATTATAGATATTAACATCATACACATTGATATTAGTATGAATATTATAGATATTAACATCATACACATTGATATTAATATGAATATTAGAGATATTAACAACCTACACTTTGATATTATATATACATGAATATTATAGATATTAACATCAAACACATAGATATTATATATTAATATTATATATATTAACATCATACATATTGATATTAATATGAATATTATATATATTAACATCATACACATTGATATTATATATGAATATTATAGATATTAACATCATACACATTGATATTATATATATGATAATTATAGATACTAACATCATACACATTGATATTAATATGAATATTATATCAATTAACTTTATACACATTGATATTAATATGAATATTATAGATATTAACATCATACACATTGATATTATATTTATATATAGGAATAGAAATGTTATAGATATTAACATCATACACATTGATATTATTATATTATATTATTATTATATTATATATGCTTATGTGTGTATATTATATTATAATTTGAATATATTATAGATATTAGGTTAATATCTATAATATTCATATTGTCACGAGAGAGGGAGTGGGTTGAACCCTGAACGCAGACGCCGACAAGTGGAGAGTGATACGAGACGGCTTTATTAGCACCAAACACACACAACGTCATAAGGGTGCACTGGGGAGACGATCCGCGGAGTACCGGCAGGCAGGTGACCGGCGGGTAGTCCGGGACAGGGGGAGGAGTCTGTACCGGGGGTATCGGGTGCGGAGTACCGGCAGGCAGGTGACCGGCGGGTAGTCCGGGACAGGGGGAGGAGTCTGTACCGGGGGTATCGGGTGCGGAGTACCGGCAGGTAGTTGGCAGGCGATGGGTACCAGACGGGAGAACTACGTGCATAGTAGAGTAATGACCTCACGCTGGGGTAAAGGAAAGACAACGTATATATACCCCAGGTGAGGTGATGAACAAATTACACGGGGAGAGTGTGTCCAGGTGTGTGTGTGTGTGTGTGTGTGGCCAGCGCACGTGGCTTGGCCACGCCCCCTGCCAACCAACGTGATTGTTTGTTGACAGGAGCGTGTGCGCCACCAGCGCATGTGGCTAAGCCACGCCCCCTGCCAACCACCGTAACCGTGACAGTACCCCCCCCTCAACGGGCGCCTCCTGGCGTCCAACCCGGCTTGAAGGGGTGTTCCCGGTGGCAGTTGAGGGAAAAGAACAGATCCCGACAGTAGCGGCGCGGGGGCCAACCCCGCCCCTCTGGACCGTCTGCGTCCCAGTCGATGATCCGGGGGGTGGAGGAGATTTGGTGGGCGGGCGGGGCCCGGGAAGAGAGCCACACCTTCTGCCCAAGTCGGTGGGAGTCCTCTCTGGAGGTCTCCTCTGGACCCTCCTCCAGGAGTCTCCTCTAGGGGTCTCCTCCGGGACCTCCTCTGGAGTCTCCTCTGGGGTCTGCTCTGAACCCCCTCTGTAGTCGACAGACGGGGGCCGCGTGACGTCGTTGGGCGGATAGGGCGCGGCATCAGCAGAAGGGTGCGGATCCACGTCGTCCGGTGGGAGCGGAGCGGCGTCGTTAGACAACATGGCAACCTTCTTTGCTTCCCTCCTCAGCGGAAGGACCCCTGACGTCCCGCTTCTTCCCCGTCCAAACGTTTACTCCCCGACACGAACGGTAATAACAGCCGCAGTTGTATATATATGTAGTGTATAGACGGTAGACAGGTTGTCCAGTCCAAACGTTTACTCCACGACACGAACGGTAATAACAGCCGCAGTCGTGAGGCTCGCAACAGCGACAGAAACGACAGGCGAACGTATCAGAACCGCTACATTCAAATCTCCCGCTCTACACATTACCCAGAAAGCACCTGGGTTGAGCGGTCCTAAAGGAGCCCTAACTCCATCTCACAGAGTCCAGTGAATGTCTCTGTGTCCCAAGTGGGTCACCAGTTGTGTTCCCACCCTGTGGCGGGCGGCTGGAGACTCAGCTCTGTCCCATCCCATGGATCTGAGGGATAAAGGCCTTCATTCATTCCTCTTCAACATGGTTAAGGATGTGAACCCTCTAGGGACACCATTGGCCCAATGACCTGTTGCTCTTTGGGTCAAAGGATCCCATCAAGCGTTCACCATTGACCAAAGTATTCCCGATTGCTTTGGCCCTCAGACTGAATGAGAGCGTGCGTTTGGATTGACAATTTGATCAACCAATCATATAGTGGTTTGTAGCCAATGGGCGTATTCTTTCAGATTTCCGCGAGAGCGAGAGTGGATCTAGCGTAGTGCTACAGTTTTTCTATGTAGGATTTTACGTCAAAATGGAACAGCAGAGGTTCAGCAGCAGGGGGGGGACAGCAGGGGGGGGGACAGCACAGGGGGGGGGACAGCAGGGGGGGGACAGCAGAGGTTCAGCAGCAGGGGGGGGGGACAGCAGGGGGGGGACAGCATGGGGGGGACAGCATGGGGGGGGGACAGCAGGGGGGGGACAGCAGGGGGGGGGACAGCAAAGGGGGGGGGACAGCAGAGGTTCAGCAGCATGGGGGGGACAGCAGGGGGGGGACAGCATGGGGGGGACAGCAGAGGTCAGCAGCAGGGGGGGGACAGCAGGGGGGGGACAGCATGGGGGGGACAGCAGGGGGGGGACAGCAGGGGGGGGGACAGCAGAGGTTCAGCAGCAGGGGGGGGACAGCATGGGGGGGACAGCAGGGGGGGGGACAGCACAGGGGGGGGAAAGCAGAGGTTCAGCAGCAGGGGGGGACAGCAGGGGGGGGACAGCAGGGGGGGGACAGCAGGGGGGGGGACAGCAGGGGGGGGACAGCAGGGGGGGGGACAGCAGAGGTTCAGCAGCATGGGGGGGACAGCAGGGGGGGGGACAGCACAGGGGGGGGGACAGCAGAGGTTCAGCAGCAGGGGGGGGACAGCATGGGGGGGACAGCAGGGGGGGGGCAGCAGGGGGGGGGACAGCAGGGGGGGGGGGGACAGCAGGGGGGGCAGCAGGGGGGGGACAGCAGGGGGGGGACAGCAGAGGGGGGGGACAGCATGGGGGGGGACAGCAGGGGGGGACAGCAGGGGGGGGGGACAGCAGAGGGGGGGGGACAGCAGAGGGGGGGGGCAGCAGAGGGGGGGCAGCAGCAGGGGGGGGGACAGCAGGGGGGGGACAGCAGGGGGGGGACAGCAGAGGGGGGGGACAGCAGAGGGGGGGGACAGCAGAGGGGGGGGCAGCAGAGGGGGGGGCAGCATGGGGGGGGGCAGCAGAGGGGGGGGGGCAGCAGAGGGGGGGTCCTGGTATTGGAACAGAGGGTGTGTTGCTATCATTAATGGTATCAGTTTGATTTATAAAGCGCTTTTCATGATGTGCAAAGAGGCTTCACAAAGAAAAGAGAGAACGTGTCAAACTAACATGGATAGCAACTATCAACAAAGTGATTTAACCTAAAATAGTTAAAGATAAACTTAAAGTAAAAAAACCTTATAACCCTAAATGATATATTCAAGTATGACCACACCAATTAAAAGGTTAAGTCAACCTGTGTCCCTCTTGAATGGACTAATCTAAAGAGAGACTGTCTGTGAGACAGCAATGTGAGGCTTTCTAATACGCAACACGTGTTTGGCTCTGGTCTTAATCACCGACTAAGGGTTGATGAGGAGAGGGTTTTATCACACCGGGTTCAGTTTAATCTGGATCAGCTCAGACGTGTGAGGCGAGTGTCTGAGACTGACGGTCTGTGAGTTGGAGAGTGGGTTTGATTGATGAGAGGGGGTTTAGTGCCCCAGCAGCTCTGCTGTTCGGGGGAACAATGTATCATGGTGTGTTTGTGAGTGAGTGAAAGAATGAGATGAGTGAAAGAGAATGAAAAGTGTCCAGAGTGTAAGAGACACTGAGTGAAAGAGGAATAGGGTACTGAGTGAAAGAGGAACAAGGTAGTGAGAAAGAGGAAGGGGTCCAGAGAGAACGGCCTACTGAGTTCAAGAAGCTCTGCACGGGAGCTCCGTTTCTGACTTCTTGCTCATTGATGTGTGAATGCAATAAAACTAATAAAAATAGTTCAACATTTTAGAACTGTGACCGAGTTAAGTGTTATGACATAATTAAGGTTGAGTTTTGCTATTTTAAGATTCACAATAAAAAAGTTGATTCTAAATGATTGTTTTTCTCTTAGATGTTTTCATTTGATTTATTTAGACATGTTAATTGTGGATGCTTGCTCAGCGCCTGCAGACATTGAGGAGGAAATCCCTTGAGGTGCTGGTCTAACTGGGGTCAACCCATCCTGCTGGTCAGTTGTCAAGTGAAGATCCCCTCCCCCGTCCTTTCACTTCCTTATAGTGATCTCAAGCTTCTCCTTGGTGTCTGGCAGGAGGCAGACTGACCGCTGACCACAAGGAGAAGCTGCTCTTGTGTTTCATTGAGGAATTATTTTGTGAGATTGTTATTTCATTTCATTTATTTGTATTGATTATCTTTAGTTTTTAGTTTTAGATGAAGGTGAACATTGAAGAACATTGGTTCTCTCTCTATACACAAGGCCTCATAG
>JANIIK010000693.1:12500-26838 GCA_027704905.1 Muraenolepis orangiensis
AGGCAGCACGAGGTGGAGGCAGCTCCTCTCTTTGTGGAGACTAAGGAAACAAGCCTTATAAACTAAACGGTGGACAGCGTTATAAGGTGAGTAGTGAGTGTTGACCAAGGGGTTAAAGAGTATGTCTCTAAACTTGTTATGCACCAGGGAGCCGGTTCAAACTGGAACACTTTGGTGATTTATTTTAAAAGACGTGATGTGTATCCTGATACAAAGTTTGCTCAATACTGAATCAATCAACATACAAAACTAACAAACCCCGAGTTGATGTCCCCTCCTTAGTCTCACACAATGTTATATACGACTGTCATGGCGCCTCCCTCACCAAACTGGTTCATTCTGGAACGTTCCAGTACTCCCGTGCTGTCTCACGTGACTTGGCCTCATGCAGTTCTCAGTAAACCTCTCAATAATTCTCCCTTTGTCTGAACATTCTGGTTATTACATTTCATCACATTCTGAGTTCATTGTCTGTTACGTTTTTAACTGTTATGCAAATGCTTGGTTTATTTTATATGTGTGTGTGTGTATGTGTGTGTGTGTGTGTGTGTGTAAGACTAATGTATACAATGTGTATATATATATATATATACAGTGCATTGTAACTGTCTGTCTGGTTATTTGTCTGTGGGTCTCTGTCTGTCTGTCAGCCTGTCTGTGTGTCTGTGTGTCTGTGTGTCTGTCTGTGTGTCTGTCTGTCTGTCTGTCTGTCTGTCTGTCTGTCTGTCTGCTCAGCACATCAACCGACTGTTACACAAACACAACCGTTGCCAATGGCACATTTGTTCCAATTCTCACCGTGTGTGTGTGTGTGTGTGTGTGTCCCACTACAATGCAGTAGTACTACAATATTCACCACAGATAATCAGTTTGATTTCAGCTACAAATTATATTATTAATACTATTATTATTTATACAAATTGTTATGTTTACTGTTCTACAAACTCTCTCTCTCTCTCTCTGTCTCTCTCTCTCTCTCTCTCTCTCTCTCTCTCTCTCTCTTGGACTTCACAATAAGCAGAAGTAACCTTTAGGTCAGAAGCCAGGCAGCACGAGGTGGAGGCAGCTCCTCTCTTTGTGGAGACTAAGGAAACAAGCCTTATAAACTAAACGGTGGACAGCGTTATAAGGTGAGTAGTGAGTGTTGACCAAGGGGTTAAAGAGTATGTCTCTAAACTTGTTATGCACCAGGGAGCCGGTTCAAACTGGAACACTTTGGTGATTTATTTTAAAAGACGTGATGTGTGTGTGTGTGTGTGTGTGTGTGTGTGTGTGTGTGTAAGACTAATATATACCATGCGTATATATATATATATATATATATATATATATATATATATGTATATATGTATATATATATATATATATATATATATATATATATATATATATATATATATATAGTACCAGTGTCTCTCTCTAGAGCACACCCTCCCTCTCTCTCTGTCTCACACACTCTTCTTACGGGTTGTTCTGTTGCTTGTGGTTTCCTGTGTGTGTGTGTGTGTGTGTGTGCCTCTGTGTGTTTGTGTAAGACTAATATATACCATGCGTATAAATATATATATATATATATTTAAAAATATATATATAAAAAAAAAGGAATAATGCTATGTTGGAATGTTATCAACAACAACAAATCGTGAGGATTGAATCCTCTTTATTGGTCACATACATGAAGACATACAGTGAAATGTGTTCTCTGCATTTAACCCATCCTAGTATTAGGAGCAGTGGGCAGCTATTCATACAGCGCCCGGGGAGCAGTTAGGGTTAGGGTCTTCCTCAAGGACACCTCCACAGTTTTTGCTAGGAGGAGCCGGGGATCGAACCAGCAACCTTCCGGTTGTGAGGCGACCGCTCTACCTCCTGAGCTAGACTGCCGCCCGTTATTTAATGTTAAGTTTAATGTTTAATGTTAAGTTGATTGTTAACAAGTTGATTGTTAACCAAGATGCAAGCATGTCATTGTTTTCAAGCAGCTAAAGGAAGGGAGATGTTCCATAAAGGCATATGTTAGTAGCCTGTGTTACAGCGACACCTAGGGGTGGGTTTAAAGGTTGCATGTAATACCCGGATGTTGTGGTTATGCGTGGGCGGGAACGTTACTTTAATAAAGCTCTACAGAAACAGAGGATTGCCAGAGAGTCTCAGGTTGAACAACGGGAAAGTTCTGGAAAGGAGTGACAGGGGGGCGGAGTCTAAACAGGGAGCCTGATTGGGAATAGGGAACAGGTGGGCTGACGTGACTACGGTCCTCTGGGACGTTCTCCTGGGTGTAGTAACCCCAGGTGGCCAGGAGGGGGAGCCAGAGGAGCGTGGCTGGAGAGGAGAGTGGTGTGATGCTGGAATCACAACACATTTATACAATTACACACGCACACGCACACACACACACACACACACACACACACACACAACGAAATACACATATTGAAATCTACATCACAATACAAACACCCACCCACATTGTTACACACACACACACACATAGAAATACAGACACATGCATATACAGTGTACAAACACACACACACACACACACACATACACATGGAAATGCACACACACACACAAGTTTATATACATAAACACACATATGTGCATATAGAAGTACACACACACACATAGAAGTATACTGTTATGACCCTGGCCTCGGGGGACCAGGGAACATAGCAAAAAGACAGGGGAGATGCAGTTTAACAATAAATTAGTGTTTATTAAATAATCAAAAGTAACTAAACAAACCAGGGATGAACAGATGAGGTGTGGACATCAGTAAAGTCAGTAGTGTAATGGGTGTATGCGTGAGTGGATTGTGTGTAGTGTGTGTGTAGAAGTGAGATGAGCTGGAGCAGAGCCAGAGAGGACTGGGGAGACAGGCTTCTATAGGGCTGGAGCAGAGCCAGAGAGGACTGCGGAGACAGGCTTCTATAGGGCTGGAGCAGAGCCAGAGAGGACCGGGGAGACAGGCTTCTATAGGGCTGGAGCAGAGCTAGAGAGGACTGGGGAGACAGGCTTCTATAGGGCTGGAGCAGAGCTAGAGAGGACTGGGGAGACAGGCTTCTATAGGGCTGGAGCAGAGCTAGAGAGGACTGGGGAGACAGGCTTCTATAGGGCTGGAGCAGAGCCAGAGAGGACTGGGGAGACAGGCTTCTATAGGGCTGGAGCAGAGCTAGAGAGGACTGGGGAGACAGGCTTCTATAGGGCTGGAGCCAGAGAGGACTGGGGAGACAGGCTTCTATAGGGCTGGAGCAGAGCCAGAGAGGACTGGGGAGACAGGCTTCTATAGGGCTGGAGCAGAGCTAGAGAGGACTGGGGAGACAGGCTTCTATAGGGCTGGAGCAGAGCTAGAGAGGACTGGGGAGACAGGCTTCTATAGGGCTGGAGCAGAGCTAGAGAGGACTGGGGAGACAGGCTTCTATAGGGCTGGAGCAGAGCTAGAGAGGACTGGGGAGACAGGCTTCTATAGGGCTGGAGCAGAGCAGAGAGGACTGGGGAGACAGGCTTCTATAGGGCTGGAGCAGAGCTAGAGAGGACTGGGGAGACAGGCTTCTATAGGGCTGGAGCAGAGCCAGAGAGGACTGGGGAGACAGGCTTCTATAGGGCTGGAGCAGAGCCAGAGAGGACTGGGGAGACAGGCTTCTATAGGGCTGGAGCCAGAGAGGACTGGGGAGACAGGCTTCTATAGGGCTGGAGACCCCGGCCCAGGTGCTCCCAATTAGGCTGATCACCATCAGCTCACTGCTCCCCAAGTCCTAGAAACCAATGAGAGATAACTGAACACAAAGCAAACCATACACCCTAAGAGTGACATAACATACTATACAGGGAACCGTCACAATACACACACACCCCCACACACACACATACTGTATATAGAAAAACACACACATATCTAGAGAAAAAAACACACATGCATTTGTGTATTTCTATGTGTGTGTGTGTGCATGCACACACACACATATAAATACACAAACGCATTTATAGAAACATACACATATACATATACACACACATATATAAATGCACACACACTTATTTATTTACATATATACACATACACACACACATTTAAAAATACACACACAAAACACATATATTTATAAATACACACACACACACACACATATTGTAAAACACATACATACAGACTCACACAAACAAACACACATATTTATAAACATACACACACACACAGACATACTCAAACATATACAAATACACACACACATACACACATCTTAAAATACACACACACACACACATGAGTTAGTAGCAGGGATCCTGGTTGATCTTCTGGTCATCAATACAAGTGGTCCATGGGAACAGATACTGATGGTCCTGTTGGGACTTTAAAGTGAAGATTGATTCCTTGTGTTGGGAACACGTATTAAAGACATGCTCCAGTAGTTAACTCTACATAAGTGATGTGTGTGTGTGTGTGTGTGTGTGTGTGTGTGTGTGTGTGTTAGATATGAGTAGTTCTGCTATGCTGGGGGCATTAAGACCACAAACACCCACCCACATTTTTATACACACACACACTTATATAAATACACACACACATGCACACATACACAAATACTTACACACACACGCACATAGAAATACAGACACATGTTTATACTGTGTACAGACACACACACACACACACACATGTTTATATACATATTATAATTCCCTGGAAGCACAGGCAGACACAAGTGGCTTTCTCATAAGGGGTTTATTCCTCTCTGAATCCACCGTGAAAACTACACACAAACAAACAGTATAAATGACAAACATAGAACCATGTTAGACACACAAGAACATTCACAGCATGGGAGATGACTTTAGTAAAGTAATAAACCTCAAATAAATACAAACACAACAACATACCTCGTTGGCTGCATGCTCTGAAAACAGAGGGAAGTATTCTTCAGTCCTTTATAAGAATACACTTAAACTAACGTCTCTCTCTCTCTCTCTCTCTCTCTCTCTCTCTCTCTCTCTCTCTCTCTATACGTGAGAAAGGGTGCCTGCATTGGCTCGGTTTGGATGTAAACACACACACGCGTGCACACACACACACACACACACACACACACACACACACACACACACACACACACACACACACACACACACACACACACACACAGCAACGGAACAACCCGGAGGAAGTGTGTGTGTGTGTGACAGAGAGAGAGGGAGGTGTGCTCTAGAGAGAGACACTGGTACTATATATATATATATATATATATATATAAATATGTAAATATATATGTATATATATACATATATAAATATGTATATGGATATATATAGATATATATCTATATATCTACATATAGATATATATATAGTGTTCAACTCTTTTGGTTTAGCCTTTTGTAGTTCTTTGTTACTTTTGTGATGTGAATGTGTGCTTCCCATGCCAATAAAGCTCTGTTGAATTCAATAGACTGGTAGAGAGAGGTTGAGCTGCAATGGGAGAGAGAGGGCGAGAGCCTAAACAACAAAAAAATGTAATTAAATATAAAATAGCAGCGGGTGCTTGTGAAAAACAATGAGTGAACTATCCTTTTAGGTCTTGTGTCTCTTCTTCTGGTCACTTACTTTCTTACTGTGTGTGTGTGTGTGGGTTTAAGTGTGAGTGTGTGACACAAACAATGCTGGATATTTACCTCAATAACCCCAAACCCTGCTTATAATCTTTAGGATTAACCTGAAGTGACTGACTAACCCCACATCCTGCTTGGTAGTATAGTCCTCAGGGTTAACCTGAAGTGACTCACTAACCCCACATCCTGCTTGCTAGTATAGTCCTCAGGGTTAACCTGAAGTGACTCACTAACCCCACATCCTGCTTGGTAGTATAGTCCTCAGGGTTAACCTGAAGTGACTCACTAACCCCACATCCTGCTTGGTAGTATAGTCCTCAGGGTTAACCTGAAGTGACTCACTAACCCCACATCCTGCTTGGTAGTATAGTCCTCAGGGTTAACCTGAAGTGACTCACTAACCCCACATCCTGCTTGGTAGTATAGTCCTCAGGGTTAACCTGAAGTGACTCACTAACCCCACATCCTGCTTGGTAGTATAGTCCTCAGGGTTAACCTGAAGTGACTCACTAACCCCACATCCTGCTTGGTAGTATATTCCTCAGGGTTAACCTGAAGTGACTCACTAACCCCACATCCTGCTTGGTAGTATAGTCCTCAGGGTTAACCTGAAGTGACTCACTAACCCCACATCCTGCTTGGTAGTATAGTTATCAGGGTTAACCTGAAGTGACTCACTAACCCCACATCCTGCTTGGTAGTATAGTCCTCAGGGTTAACCTTAAGTGACTCACTAACCCCACATCCTGCTTGGTAGTATAGTCCTCAGGGTTAACCTGAAGTGACTCACTAACCCCACATCCTGCTTGGTAGTATAGTCCTCAGGGTTAACCTGAAGGGACTCCCTAACCCCACATCTTGCTTGGTAGTATAGTCCTCAGGGTTAACCTGAAGTGACTCACTAACCCCACATCCTGCTTGGTAGTATAGTCCTCAGGGTTAAGCTGAAGTGACTGACTAACCCCACATCCTGCTTGGTAGTATAGTCCTCAGGGTTAACCTGAAGTGACTCAATAACCCCACATCCTGCTTGGTAGTATAGTCCTCAGGGTTAACCTGAAGTGACTCACTAACCCCACATCCTGCTTGGTAGTATAGTCCTCAGGGTTAACCTGAAGTGACTCACTAACCCCACATCCTGCTTGGTAGTATAGTCCTCAGGGAAGCAGCATGTGAGGCTCACAGCAGGAGTCACCGTGATAACTGAACTGAGATCAGTCTCAGCTTGGTATCTGAAACTGAGATTCTGCTATTCCCTGAATTCTGTCTTAACATCTCCGGTAAACCTGCAAATCCAGCTTCTTGAAATCGGCTGGGGTCTCCGGTCTACTATGAATGAGGAGAGAGAGGAGGGGGATCCTACCTCTAAAAGCTCTCTGTCTGGGGAACATGGCCGCCAGAGCAGAGCTAACAGGTGAGAAGAGGATCTCTAAGTGTCTGTGACTGTGGTCCATCTCAGAGCTCAGCAGTGATGTATCAGGACACCATCGCTAGTGTCAGTAAAATCTGTGTGTGTGTTGTGTTGAAGACCAGAGCAGAAGGAGAGAGCAGACTCCCCTGGACCCAGCTGTGTCTCCATGAAGAGTGACTGGTCTATGGAAGAGCCTAATAACTTTAAAGATGGGGATCCGTCTGTTGAGAAGAGGTGAGGATTGATCAGATTATAACAATTCAGCATCTCTTGAACATCCATAAATCCTGGCTCTTGTTGTTCTAGAAGGATACAGGAGAGAGCAGACTCCCCTGAACCCAGCTGTGTCTCCATGAAGAGTGACTGGTCTATGGATCATCCTCCTGTTAAGTTTAAAGATGGGAATCAGTCTATTGAGAAGAGGTGAGGATTCATCTGAAATTATTAATATAAAGTTTCTATTGAACATCCATAGATAGAGAGGAGAGGGAGGAGTTTCAAACAGGTGATGAAAACTGACCACTTGGTTGCTACCAGACTCTGCTGATACTGATGTTTTGACTTCATAATTGATATTACAATTATACATTTGTGTGTGTGTTTTTGTTTTTGGTGTGTTCTCCACAGTCGACACCAGGAGAGGTCAAAGGTTACCAGTGCTCGGTCTGTACAGCAGCATCAAACCGAGCTGATCAAGGTGTGTAAAAGTCCAACAAGACATTAGCCTTCAGCTCTACATGAACATTAAAAAGCATCTCTTGTGGTGCTCAGAGTCTCCAGGCTTCCCTCTTTAGACCAGACGTGAATCAAGGACAGATGCTTCTGATGTCCTCAGCTCACAGGAAAGTTCTCATTCACCTTCTGTTCCAGAGGGCTGAGGAGAACGCACACGCTTTTCTAGACCAGGAGCTGAAGAAGCTCTGGAGGGTTCTCTTCCCACATGACCCACAAGGCTCAGAGAATCAGAGGGAGGAGGAGGAGGAGGATGGGAAGAACGAGGAGCAGAGGAGGCGCGCCATAGAGGGAGTGACAGACATCACACTGCTCTGCCTTCTGGAGATGAACCAGGAGGAACTGGCCGACACACTGAGGAGTGGTAAGAGACTCTTATTTAGAAGACATAGAAGAGACTCTTATTTAGAAAACATAGAAGAGACTCTTATTTAGAAAACATAGAAGAGACTCTTATTTAGAAAACATAGAAGAGACTCTTATTTAGAAAACATAGAGGAGACTCTTATTTAGAAAACATAGAAGAGACTCTTATTTAGAAAACATAGAAGAGACTCTTATTTAGAAAACATAGAAGAGACTCTTATTTAGAAAACATAGAAGAGACTCTTATTTAGAAAACATAGAAGAGACTCTTATTTTGAAATCACAGAAGAGACTCTTATATTGACAACATATCAGAGACTCTTATTTAGAAAACATTGAGACTCTTATTTTAAAAACAAAGAAGAGACTTTTATTTAGAAAACAAAGAAGACTCTTATTTTGAAAACATAGAAGAGACTCTTATTGAGAAATTATAGAATAGACTTTAATTTCAGAAAACATAGAAGAGACTCTTATTTTTAAATCAAAGATGAGTCTCACATAGAGACTCTTTAAAAACAGTTTTCCAGATATATACCCTCTTGGAGGTTAAATGGTTTGATCCAGATGTGTAGGGTTATTGTAGGGGTATCAGATTAAGAGATGCAACACTATCTTGTTAATTCAGCATATCAAGTCAATTATAGTATTAGTTAATTCTAATGTATTATAGTACTGTCATTACACCAATCATATTGTTGTGTCAATATCACATAAGACCTGTCTTCTGCGTTCTCTTATTTAGGAACTGCTGCAGTCGAGTGCCAACATAACATCAAGTCTCATCTGATGCAGAAGTTCAGGCGTGTGTTTGAGGGAATTGCTAAAGCAGGACAGTCAACAGATCTGAATGACTTCTACACAGAGCTCTTCATCACAGAGAGAGTCAGTGGAGAGGTCAACAAGGAACATGAGGTCAGACTGATTGAAACAGCTTCCAGGAAACCAGCCAAGGAGGAAACACCAATCAAACTTGAAGACATCTTTAAACCCTTACCTGGACAAGATCAACCAAGCAGAACCATAATGACAACTGGAGTGGCGGGCATTGGTAAAACCATCTTAACACACAAGTTCACTCTGGACTGGGCTGAAGGCAAAGCCAACCAGGACATCCACTTCACGCTTCCCTTCACTTTCAGAGAGCTGAATTTACTGAAAGTGAAAAAGTTTAGCTTGGTGGAACTTCTTCATCACTTCTTTATTCAAACCAAAGGAATCCGCAGATACGACCTGTTCCAAGTGGTCTTCATCTTGGACGGTCTGGATGAGTGTCGACTTCCTCTGGACTTCAAGAACAATCCGATCTGGACCGATGTCTCAAAGTCGACCTCGGTGGACGTGTTGCTGACAAACCTCATCAGGGGTGACCTGCTTCCCTCCGCTCGCATCTGGATAACCACACGCCCTGCGGCAGCCAATCAGATCCCTGCTGAGTGTGTTGACATGGTGACAGAGGTGAGAGGGTTCACCGACCCACAGAAGGAGGAGTACTTCAGGAAGAGATTCAGAGAGGAGACTCTGGCCAGCACAATCATCTCCCACATCAAGACATCACGAAGCCTCCACATCATGTGTCACATCCCAGTCTTCTGTTGGATCAGTGCTACAGTTCTGGAGGACTTATTTAAAACAATCCAGACAGGAGAAGAGATGCCCAACACTGTGACTCAGATGTACATCCACTTCCTGAGGGTTCAGTCCATACAGCGGGACAGGAAGTACCATGGGAGAGCTGAAACAGATGCAGTCTGGAGTTCAGAGAGCAGGAAGATCATTGTTGCTCTGGGAAAACTGGCTTTTAACCAGCTGGAGAAAGGCAACCTGATCTTCTACGAGGCAGACCTGGCAGAGTGTGACATGGATATCAGAGCAGCCTCAGTGTACTCAGGAGTGTTCACCCAGATCTTTAAAGAGGAGTGTGGGCTGTACCAGGACAAGGTGTTCTGCTTTGTCCATCTGAGCATCCAGGAGTTTCTGGCTGCTCTTTATGTCTTCCTGTCCTTTATGGACACTGGTGTCAATCTGCTGTCAAAAAAACGTCTGCGAGGCAAGTTGTCTTTTCATCTTGGAATGAAAACTAAGGTCCGACTCCTCTACCAGAGTGCTGTGGACAAGGCCTTACAGAGTGAGAAAGGACAGCTGGACTTGTTCCTCCGCTTCCTCCTGGGCCTCTCTCTGGAGACCAATCAGATTCTCCTACCAGGTCTGCTGAGACAGAAAGGAAGTAGATCACGGAACAATGAGAAAACTGTGTCTTACATCAAGGAGAAGATAAGTGGAGATCTCTCTCCAGAGAGAAGCATCAATCTGTTCCACTGTCTGAATGAGCTGAACGACCGTTCTCTAGTGAAGGAGATCCAACAGTACCTGACATCAGGAATTCTCACCAAAGAAGATCTCTCTCCTGCTCAGTGGTCAGCTCTGGTCTTCATCTTACTGTCATCAGAAGAGGAGCTGGACGTGTTTGACCTGAAGAAATACTCTCCTTCAGAGGAGGGTCTTCTGAGGCTGTTGCCAGTGCTCAAAGCCTCCAAAACATCTCTGTAGGTTCTCTAATCACCTGTATTATAGGACACAATATACACTATACTATAATGTGAAAGTGATGTCATATACAATACATCTCCGTAGATTTGTTAATAACAAGTATTATAATACACAATATACATACTACTAGAACATAAAAGTGATATCATATCCAATACATCTCTGTACATTTAGATTAGATTTGATTCTAATTAATTCTCATTGCACTAAAGCACAAGTACAGTACAGCCAAAATAATTTGGCATCTAACCAGAGTGCAAATATTGCTGTTAAGTGCAGGGTAATATATTATTTACATTGGTTAAATATGGTGTAATATGTATTTTAATACCCAATATAAAAGGTATATAATATACAAACCATATCTGTAGGTTTATTAATAACATGTATTACGATACAATATACATTTCCCAATCATATTAAAGTCATAACAATATTCAAAACATATGAGCTACAAATTCCACTCCAATATTGGCTGTTAAATCCTTCCTACAGCGCTGTTATCATTTGTTAAACTTACATTTCTTATTCATAATGCTAGTAAAGACTGTGTTTTAATGGTGGTTTTAAGTGGTTTTAATTCTAATAAGCCCTTTCAACCCAGTTCCTAACATGTTCCTGTTGGTGTTGTGTGAAGGCTGAATGGCTGTCGTCTGTCAGAGAGATGCTGTGAAGCTCTGGCCTCAGTTCTCAGCTCCAACTCCTCCAGTCTGAGAGAGCTGGACCTGAGTACCAACGACCTGCAGGATTCAGGAGTGAAGCTGCTCTCTGCTGGACTGGGGAGTCCACACTGTACACTGGAGACTCTCAGGTCAGTTGGACTCAATGAGCAAACACTTACAGCACAGGGTTTGATATCAGAAGACATTCAACTTATTCCATAAATTGAGGAGATCTTTAGAACAAGGTGACCATCTCCATCACTAAGGACAGCAACCACCCTCGAAACCATCTCTTCTCCCCTACCGTCCGGTCGCTGGTTCCGCAACATCTGTACAAGGACTACCAGGTTTAAGGACAGTTTACCAAGTGGCTGCATACCGGGTTGAAAGTCAGTACGAAGAAAACTAATCTGGCGCTTCCTTTTCAAGAGGTAAACACCGGTCACGTGGGCCCACAGCACGCCCCTCTCTTAAAGAGAGACTGCACTATTGGGCTAATCAACCTCACAACGTTTCTCAATTAGCTATTTGCAGCTCTGGTTTAACGTAAACATTTGATTGAAACATGTAAATAAGAAATAACAAAACTACACAAATGACATAACTCCACAGAAAACACAACAATAACATTGTCATTAACATTACACTATCATAACATGTCATTAACATTACACTATCATAACATGTCATTAACATTACACTATCATAACATTGTCATTAACATTACACTATCATAACATTGTCATTAACATTACACTATCATAACATTATCATTAAACTTACACTATCATAAGATTGTCATTAACATTACACTATCATAACATTGTCATTAACATTACACTATCATAACATGTCATTAACATTACACTATCTTGACATTATAATTAACATTACATTATCATAACATTGTTATTAACATACACTATCATAACATTATCATTACACTATCATAACATGTCATTAACATTACACTGTCATAACATGTCATTAACATGACACGATCATAATATGTCATCAACATTACACTATCATAACATTGTCATTAACATTACACTATCATAACATGTCATTAACATTACACTATCATAACATTGTCATTAACATTACACTATCATAACATGCTATTAACATTACACTATCATAACATGTCATTAACATTACACTATCATAACATGTCATTAACATTACACTATCATAACATGTCATTAACATTACACTGTCATACTGAGCTGGACTTTCTGGACTCATTACAGTTACTGTACTGCACTGTATTCATGATGCTGCTGCACTACTGGCACTTTAAAATGCTTTTCTATGCTTTATGTACAATTCAAAACATGTACATATCATCCATTAGTCACTTTATAGTTATTTTTATTGTCATTTTTATTTTGTATAGTATTTTTATAGTTATGTGTTTTATAAATTCATACTGCAGGAGGGAATGGGGAGTAAACATTATATTGTACTTGTTGCAAATGACAAATAATCTCTTGAATCTTGATTTATATCCATAAAAGTACAATTTCAGACTGCTCAATTATTGGGGAATAACGTAACTTATTTAAGATGTTGTTGCCATCATTATATAAGGTGTATGTTAAATTCTTAATTTACAATACATCTGTAAGTTCACTAATCACATGTATTTTAAGCTTCTATATACATTATACTAGAATATTAAAGTTAGTTAAAATTCAAAACATATGAGCTGGGAGCAGGCTATAGGAGGGAGCCTATTTTAATATTTTATTTTCTAAACTACACAACATTTGGATTGTGAACCATTAGTAACAGCACCACTTCAGTAGGAAGTCCAGTAACAACTGGGTATTATACCAGGAAACACCACAACTGGGTTTTTCCCTAGTCTATTCATATTATTGAATACTTGTTCTTCAATTAGAATAAATACTGGACAATACTGGACCGGGCTACAAAGTACACTCCAATATTGGCTGTTAAATCTTACCTACAGCGCTGTTATAATTTGTTTAACTTATATTTCTTAATGCTAGTAAAGACTGTGTTTTAATGGTGGTTTTAAGTGGTTTTAATTATAATAAGCCCTTTCAACCCAGTTCCTAACATGTTCCTGTTGATGTTGTGTGAAGGCTGAATGGCTGTCATCTGTCAGAGAGATGCTGTGAAGCTCTGGCCTCAGTTCTCAGCTCCAACTCCTCCAGTCTGAGAGAGCTGGACCTGAGTACCAACGACCTGCAGGATTCAGGAGTGAAGCTGCTCTCTGCTGGACTGGGGAGTCCGCACTGTACACTGGAGACTCTCAGGTCAGTTGGACTCAATGAGCAAACACTTACAGCACAGGGTTTGATATCAGAAGACATTCAACTTATTCCATAAATTGAGGAGATCTTTAGAACAAGGTGACCATCTCCATCACTAAGGACCGCAACCACCCTCGAAACCATCTCTTCTCCCCCTACCGTCCGGTCGCTGGTTCCGCAACATCTGTCCAAGGACTACCAGGTTTAAGGACAGTTTTTAACCACACACAGTGGCCTACTGAACTGCTAGGAGTGCTGCCACTATAATAACATTGTCATTAACATTACACTATCATAACATGTCATTATCATTACACTATCATAACATTGTCATTAACATTACACTATCATAAGATTGTCATTAACATTACACTATCATAACATTGTCATTAAACTTACACTATCATAAGATTGTCATTAACATTACACTATCATAACATTGTCATTAACATTACACTATCATAACATTGTCATTAACATTACACTATCATAACATTGTTATTAACATTACACTATCATAACATTATCATTAAACTTACACTATCATAACATTGTCATTAACATTACACTATCTTGACATTATAATTAACATTACATTATCATAACATTGTTATTAACATTACACTAACATAACATTATCATTACACTATCATAACATGTCATTAACATTACACTGTCATAACATGTCAGTAACATGACACGATCATAATATGTCATCAACATTAC
>JANIIK010000695.1:0-17000 GCA_027704905.1 Muraenolepis orangiensis
TGTCATTAACATGACACTATCGTAACATTGTCATTAACATGACACTATCATAACATTACACCATCATAACATTGTCATTAACATGACACTATCATAACATTACACCATCATAACATTGTCATTAACATTACACTATCATAACATGTCATTAACATTACACTGTCATAACATGTCATTAACATTACACTATAATAACATTGTCATTAACATGACACTATCATAACATTGTCATTAACATGACACTATCGTAACATTGTCATTAACATGACACTATCATAACATGACACTATCATAACAATGTCATTAACATGACACTATCATAACATTACACGATCATAACATTGTCATTAACATTACGCTATCATAACATTGTCATTAACATTACACTATCATAACATGTCATTAACATTACACTATCATAACATGTCATTAATATTACACTATCATAACATGTCATTAACATTACACTATTATAACATTGTCATTAACATTACACTATCATAACATTGTCATTAACATTACACTATCATAACATTGTCATTAACATTACACTATCATAACATGTCATTAACATTACACTATCATAACATGTCATTAACATTACACTATCATAACATTGTCATTAACATTACACTATCAGAACATGTCATTAACATTACACTATCATAACATGTCATTAACATTACACTATCATAACATGTCATTAACATTACTCTATCATAACATGTCATTAACATTACTCTATCATAACATGTCATTAACATGACACTATCATAACATGTCATTAACATTACACTATCATAACATGTCATTAACATTACTCTGTCATACTTTGCTGGACTTTCTGGACTCATTACAGTTACTGTACTGCACTGTATTCATGATGCTGCTGCACTACTGGCACTTTAAAATGCTTTAATATCCTTTATGTACATTTCAAAACATGTACATATCATCCATTAGTCACTTTATTGTTATTTATATTGTCATTTTTATTGTGCATAGTATTTTTATAGTATAGTTGTATATAAATTCATACTCAGGGAGGGAATGAGGAGTAAGCGTTGGATTGTACTTGTTGCCAATGGCAAATCAATCTCTTGAATCTTGATTTACATCCATTAAAGTATCAATTCAGACTCCTAAATAATACATTTTCAGAGAAATAAGGTAACATATTTAAGATGTTGTTGCCCTGATAGTATGAGGACATGTTAAATTCTGAGTTTGTTAATAGTGGTTTAAGGTGTATGTTGTATTACATTCATATTTTTCTCATAGACAATAAGGTGGAATTTAGAGTTGGTTAGTAAAGTTTATCAACAACCTTTTCCTTAAAATGTGCCATTTTAAGGAAACTTTAATTATTACCTTTGCTACATATTTGTACATATTTTAGACAGCTAACTGTTATCATTTAAATATCTATTTTTTACATTGACTACACTTCTCTTGTGCTCATTATTGAAGTAAAAGACTTGTGTTCTTTCAACCCAGTTCCTAACATGTTCCTGTTGATGTTGTGTGAAGCCTGAATGGCTGTCATCTGTCAGAGAGATGCTGTACAGCTCTGGCCTCAGTTCTCAGCTCCAACTCCTCCAGTCTGAGAGAGCTGGACCTGAGTACCAACGACCTGCAGGATTCAGGAGTGAAGCTGCTCTCTGCTGGACTGGGGAGTCCACACTGTACACTGGAGACTCTCAGGTCAGTTGGACTCAATGAGCAAACACTTACAGCACAGGGTTTGATATCAGAATACATTCAACTGATTCCATGCATTGAGGAGATCTTTAGAACCAGGTGACCATCTCCATCACTAAGGACCACAACAACCCTGGGTACCATTTCTTCTCCCCTACCGTCTGGTCGCTGGTTCTGCAGCATCCGTATAAGGACTACCAGGTTTAAGGACAGTTTATATCCACAGGCAGTGACCTACTGAACTGCTAGGAGTGCTGCCACTATCATAACATTGTCATTAACATGACAATATCATAACATTGTCAGTAACATTACACTGTCATAACATGTCATTAACATTACACTATAATAACATTGTCATTAACATTACACTATAATAACATTGTCATTAACATTACATTATCATAACATGTCATTACCATTACACTATCATAACATTGTCATTAACTTTAAACTATAATAACATTGTCATTAACATGACACTATCATAACATTGTCATTAACATTACACTATCATAACATTGTCATTAACATTACACTATAATAACATTGTCATTAACATTACACTATAATAACATTGTCATTAACATTACATTATCATAACATGTCATTACCATTACACTATCATAACATTGTCATTAACTTTAAACTATAATAACATTGTCATTAACATGACACTATCGTAACATTGTCATTAACATGATACTATCATAACATTACAATATCATTACATTGTCATTAACATGACACTATCGTAACATTGTCATTAACATGACACTATCATAACATTACACTATCATAACATTGTCATTAACATTACATTATCATAACATGTTATTAACATTACACTATCATAACGTTGTCATTAACATGACACTATCATAACATTGTCATTAACATTACACTGTCATAACATGTCATTAACATTACACTTTAATAACATTGTCATTAACATTACACTATAATAACATTGTCATTAACATTACACTATCATAACATTGTCATTAACATTACACTATAATTACATTGTCATTAACATTACACTATAATAACATTGTCATTAACATTACATTATCATAACATGTCATTACCATTACACTATCATAACATTGTCATTAACTTTAAACTATCATAACATTGTCATTAACATGACACTATCGTAACATTGTCATTAACATGACACTATCATAACATTACACTATCATAACATTGTCATTAACATGACACTATCATAACATTACACGATCATAACATTGTCATTAACATTACACTATCATAACATGTCATTAACATTACACTGTCATAACATGTCATTAACATTACACTATAATTCAGATTCAGATTCAGATTACTTTATTAATCCCGAGGGAAATTAAGGTAATAATAGGTAAGGTAATAATAGCATTGTCATTAACATGACACTATCATAACATTGTCATTAACATGACACTATCGTAACATTGTCATTAACATGACACTATCATAACATGACACTATCATAACAATATCATTAACATGACACTATCACAACATTACACGATCATAACATTGTCATTTTCATTACGCTATCATAACATGTCATTAACATTACACTATAATAACATTGTCATTAACATGACACTATCGTAACATTGTCATTAACATTACACTATCATAACATGTCATTAACATTACACTATCATAACATGTCATTAACATTACACTATCATAACATGTCATTAACATTACTCTGTCATACTTCACTGGACTTTCTGGACTCATTACAGTTACTGTACTGCACTGTATTCATGATGCTGCTACACTACTGGCACTTTAAAATGCTTTTATATCCTTTATGTACATTTCAAAACATGTACATATCATCCATTAGTCACTTTATTGTTTTTTCTAGTGTCATTTTTATTATGTATAGTATTTTTATAGTATAGTTGTATATAAATTCATACTCAGGGAGGGAATGAGGAGTAAGCGTTTTATTGTACTTTTTGCCAATGGCAAATACATCTCTTGAATCTTGATTTACATCCATAAAAGTATCAATTCAGACTCCTAAATAATACATTTTCAGAGAAATAAGGTAACATATTTAAGATGGTGTTGCCCTGATAGTATGAGGACATGTTAAATTCTGAGTTTGTTAATAGTGGTTTAAGGTGTATGTTGTATTACATTCATATTCTACTCATAGACAGTAAGGTGGAATTTAGAGTTGGTTAGTAAAGTTTATCAACAACCTTTTCCTTAAAATGTGCCATTTTAAGGAAACTTTAATTATTACCTTTGCTACATATTTGTACATATTTTAGACAGCTAACTGTTATCATTTAAATATCTATTTTTTACATTGACTACACTTCTCTTGTGCTCATTATTGAAGTAAAAGACTTGTGTTCTTTCAACCCAGTTCCTAACATGTTCCTGTTGATGTTGTGTGAAGGCTGAATGGCTGTCGTCTGTCAGAGAGATGCTGTGAAGCTCTGGCCTCAGTTCTCAGCTCCAACTCCTCCAGTCTGAGAGAGCTGGACCTGAGTACCAACGACCTGCAGGATTCAGGAGTGAAGCTGCTCTCTGCTGGACTGGGGAGTCCACACTGTACACTGGAGACTCTCAGGTCAGTTGGACTCAATGAGCAAACACTTACAGCACAGGGTTTGATATCAGAATACATTCAACTGATTCCATGCATTGAGGAGATCTTCAGAACCAGGTGACCATCTCCATCACTAAGGACCACAACCACCCTGGGTACCATCTCTTCTCCCCTACCGTCTGGTCGCTGGTTCTGCAGCATCCGTATAAGGACTACCAGGTTTAAGGATAGTTTATATCCACAGGCAGTGACCTACTGAACTGCTAGGAGTGCTGCCACTATCATAACATTGTCATTAACATGACAATATCATAACATTGTCAGTAACATTACACTATCATAACATGTCATTAACATTACACTATAATAACATTGTCATTAACATGACAATATCATAACATTGTCAGTAACATTACACTGTCATAACATGTCATTAACATTACACTATAATAACATTGTCATTAACATTACACTATAATAATATTGTCATTAACATTACACTATCATAACATTGTCATTAACATTACACTATAATAACATTGTCATTAACATTACACTATAATAACATTGTCATTAACATTACATTATCATAACATGTCATTACCATTACACTATCATAACATTGTCATTAACTTTAAACTATAATAACATTGTCATTAACATTACACTATCGTAACATTGTCATTAACATGATACTATCATAACATTACAATATCATAACATTGTCATTAACATGACACTATCGTAACATTGTCATTAACATGACACTATCATAACATTACACTATCATAACATTGTCATTAACATGACACTATCATAACATGTCATTAACATTACACGATCATAACATTGTCATTAACATTACACTATCATAACATGTCATTAACATTACACTATCATAACATGTCATTAACATTACACTATCATAACATGTCATTAACATTACACTATCATAACATTGTCATTAACATTACACTATCATAACATGTCATTAACATTACACTATAATAACATTGTCATTAAGCGCTGCAGAGGGTGGTGAAAAATCGTTGGACTACCCCTCCCTGCAATAAACACCACCCACCACAAACGGTGTCTGAGGAAGGCACAACAAATAGTGTAAAACCCTCTCACCCCAACCATGGACTGTTAGCCCTCCTCCCCTCCAGGAGGCGCTATAGAAACCTTTGTTCCAAGTCAAGCAGGCTTAGGAACAGCTTCTTCCCCTCAGCTGTCATCTCCCTGAACTCTGGACCACGAAGACAGCCCCCACCCCCTCTGCTGTCCCCCCCCCTCTGCTGTCCCCCCCCCTCTGCTGCCCCCCCCCTCTGCTGTCCCCCCCCCTCTGCTGTCCCCCCCCCTCTGCTGCCCCCCCCTCTGCTGTCCCCCCCCTCTGCTGCCACCCCTCTGCTAACCCCCCTCTGCTGCCCCCCCATCTGCTGCCCCCCCCCCCCATCTGCTGCCACCCCTCTGCTAACCCCCCTCTGCTGTCCCCCCCTGCTTTCTCCCCCCTGCTGTCCCCCCCCCTCTGCTGTCCCCCCCCCTCTGCTGTCCCCCCCCCTCTGCTGTCCCCCCCCCTCTGCTGTCCCCCTCTGCTGTCCCCCCCCTCTGCTGCCCCCCCCCCTCTGCTGTCCCCCTCTGCTGTCCCCCCCCCTCTGCTGTCCCCCTCTGCTGTCCCCCTCTGCTGTCCCCCCCCTTCTGCTGTCCCCCCCCCTCTGCTGTCCCCCTCTGCTGTCCCCCCCCTCTGCTGCCCCCCCCCTCTGCTGTCCCCCCCCCTCTGCTGTCCCCCCCCTTCTGCTGTCCCCCCCCCTCTGCTGTCCCCCCCCTTCTGCTGTCCCCCCCCCTCTGCTGCCCCCCCCTGCGCCCTCCCCCCCTGCTCACGCCCCTGCCCCCCCCCTGCTCACGCCCCTGCCCCCCCCCCTGCTCACGCCCCTGCCCCTCCCCCCTGCTCACGCCCCTGCCCCTCCCCCCTGCTCACGCCCCTGCCCCTCCCCCCTGCTCACGCCCCTGCCCCTCCCCCCTGCTCACGCCCCTGCCCCCCCCCCTGCTCACGCCCCTGCCCCTCCCCCCTGCTCACGCCCCTGCCCCTCCCCCCTGCTCACGCCCCTGCCCCTCCCCCCTGCTCACGCCCCTGCCCCTCCCCCCTGCTCACGCCCCTGCCCCTCCCCCTCTGCTCACGCCCCTGCCCCTCCCCCCCTGCTCACGCCCCTGCCCCTCCCCCCCTGCTCACGCCCCTGCCCCTCCCCCCTGCTCACGCCCCTGCCCCTCCCCCCTGCTCACGCCCCTCCCCCTCCCCCCTGCTCACGCCCCTGCCCCCCCCCCTGCTCACGCCCCTGCCCCCCCCCCCTGCTCACGCCCCTGCCCCTCCCCCCTGCTCACGCCCCTGCCCCTCCCCCCTGCTCACGCCCCTGCCCCCCCCCCTGCTCACGCCCCTGCCCCTCCCCCCCTGCTCACGCCCCTGCCCCTCCCCCCCTGCTCACGCCCCTGCCCCCCCCCCCTGCTCACGCCCCTGCCCCCCCCCCCTGCTCACGCCCCTGCCCCTCCCCCCCTGCTCACGCCCCTGCCCCTCCCCCCTGCTCACGCCCCTGCCCCCCCCCCTGCTCACGCCCCTGCCCCTCCCCCCCTGCTCACGCCCCTGCCCCTCCCCCCTGCTCACGCCCCTGCCCCCCCCCCTGCTCACGCCCCTGCCCCTCCCCCCCTGCTCACGCCCCTGCCCCTCCCCCCTGCTCACGCCCCTGCCCCCCCCCCTGCTCACGCCCCTGCCCCCCCCCCCTGCTCACGCCCCTGCCCCCCCCCCTGCTCACGCCCCTGCCCCTCCCCCCTGCTCACGCCCCTGCCCCTCCCCCCCTGCTCACGCCCCTGCCCCTCCCCCCCTGCTCACGCCCCTGCCCCCCCCCCTGCTCACGCCCCTGCCCCTCCCCCCCTGCTCACGCCCCTGCCCCCCCCCCTGCTCACGCCCCTGCCCCTCCCCCCCTGCTCACGCCCCTGCCCCTCCCCCCCTGCTCACGCCCCTGCCCCCCCCCCTGCTCACGCCCCTGCCCCTCCCCCCCTGCTCACCCCCCTGCCCCTCCCCCCTGCTCACGCCCCTGCCCCCCCCCTGCCCCCCCCTCTGCCCAACACCTATAATAATCACCACAATGTCTCTGATTAACTGTTAAAAAACAAACAAACCAAAAATGTATCACAACTACTACCTCTCTATAATTTACACATTTATTATTACTAAGATACCTGTTTACTGTACCTGCAATATATGTTTACATATGTTGATAGAACTGCTCCTACTCCTGTATATATATATACATTTATACTTGCCATACATTTATATATGATTCAGATTCAGATAACTTTATTTATCCCGAGGGAAATTAAGGAATGGATGCTCACTTGTATACATTTACATTTCTATATATTTATCCTGCTTTCAATAACTGCATACCCCTGATCACTACCTGTTCAATGATCACTTACCTGTATATACATAAACCTATTATTATGATCATATCACATTTATACCTAGACTGTCTATTAACCTGTACATTTAAACTGTAAATTATATTATATAACATGCACTTTACTGCAACATGTGCACTCTGGTTAGATGCTAAATTATTTTCGCTGTACTGTACTTGTGCTGTGAAATGACAATACATTAGAATCTAATCTAATCTAATTAACATTACACTATCATAACATTGTCATTAACATTACACGATCATAACATTGTCATTAACATTACACTATCATAACATTATCATTAGCATTACACTATCATAACATTGTCATTAACATTACACGATCATAACATGTAATTAACATCACACTATCATAACATTGTCATTAACATTACACTGTCATAACATGTCATTAACATTACACTATCATAACATGTCATTAACATTACACTGTCATAACATTGTCATTAACATTACACGATCATAACATTGTCATTAACATTACACGATCATAACATTTTCATTAACATCACACTATCATAACATTGTCATTAACATTAACACGTGTGTGTGTGTGTGTGTGTGTGTGTGTGTGTGTGTGTGTGTGTGTGTGTGTGTGTGTGTGTGTGTGTGTGTGTGTGTGTGTGTGTGTGTGTGTGTGTGTGTGTGTGTGTGTGTGTGTGTGTGTGTGTGTGTGTGTGTGTGTGTGTGTGTGCAGGTTGTCTGCCTGTATGGTCTCACAGGAAGGCTGTGCTTCTCTGGCCTCAGCTCTGAGCTCCAACCCCTCCCGTCTGAGAGAGCTGGACCTGAGCTACAATCACCCAGGAGACTCAGGAGTTACGCTGCTCTCTGCTGGACTGGAGGATCCACGCTGGAGACTGGACACTCTCAGGTACGGAGAGGACAGCTCACCTCTCAGGGACCGTGTCTCCTACAAGGATTCAACCGGCCGCTAGATGAAGTGGTTTACCGAGGCGGCTGTAACTCATGTTGTGTACAAAGTGATGATCCAGCAGATCATGAGTGTGAATGTTTCAACTGCTCTCTCTTTGTTCCCCCCAGGGTGGAGCACGGTGGAGGATGGAGGCTGAAACCAGGTCCAAAGAAGTGTGAGTGTCTGTTTAGTTTGAGTCATCACAACACACACTCACTCTTTAGATGGAAGGTCCATCCACACAGCAGGAGGTGACGTCCTGCTGGGAATGAACAGGATGGATCTCATCAATACAAAACACGTTTAGAGACCCAAACGGAGCAGCTTTCCCTTTAATATTAGTGTGTATTTAATGTTATATTATAACAATAATCATCATCCTTATGGTTAAAATAAGGACCATTGAAGAATAAATGATTACTGTTTAGAATAATGATTACTATAATGTAATATAATTATGAATTATATTATTTTATTATTCTTAATACAAATATTTATATTAATAGTATTATTTATACTACTATTATTATTACTATTATTATTATAAGTGTTGTTATTATTATTAATAATATTATATAAATCCAATAATAATCTTATTATTATTCTGATTGTTATGTAAGACATGAGAACATAATAATGCTGATACTACTAATATATTGATCACACACACAGAGCCCATGTGGTGACGCTGAGGGACTGAGAACATCAGGAGAACACAAACTACAGTCTGGCCTCAGTTTCTAGGAACAACAACAACAGTTCAGCAGACTAATCATGTCTTGTTCTCCATCAGATGCGTGTGAACTCACACTGGACCCAAACACAGCCTGGAGACGACTCTCTCTGTCTGAGGACAACAGGAAGGTGACGAGGGTTAGAGAGGAGGAGAAGTATCCTGATCACCCAGAGAGATTTGACTCCTGGCCCCAGGTGTTGTGTAGAGAGGCTCTGACTGACCGCTGTTACTGGGAGGTGGAGATGAAAGGAGATGTTGGTATAGGAGTGACATACAGAGGAATCACAAGGAGAGGACGGGGTGGTGATAGCTGGCTTGGATTCAACAACAAGTCCTGGAGTCTTTATTGTCTTGATGATGGTTACTCTGTCTGGTTCAACGGTAGTAGAACAGCCATAGATCTCCTCTCCTCTAACAGAGTAGGAGTGTATGTGGACCGACCTGCTGGCTCTCTCTCCTTCTACAGCGTGTCCCCAGATGGAGGAGGGTCCTCAGACACACTGACACTCATCCACACCTTCCAGTCCACATTCACCCAGGAGGACCTCCTCCCTGCGTTTGGGTTAAGGAGGGATGGTTCCTCAGTGTCTCTGTGTCCGTTGTAGCAACACACACACACACACACACACACACACACACACACACACACACACACACACACACACACACACACACACACACTGTAGTGGAAAGGGGCGTGGCTAAGTGGTGTCTGATCACGAGGAAGCGGGAGCAGCCAACCTCCTCACCTCCTCACCTCCTCACCTCCTCATCTCCTCACCTCCTCAACCTCCTCACCTCCTCACCTCCCCACCTCCTCACCTCCTCACCTCCCTCACCTCCTCACCTCCTCAACCTCCTCACCTCCTCACCTCCTCACCTCCTCACCTCCTCATCTCCTCACCTCCCTCACCTCCTCACCTCCTCAACCTCCTCACCTCCTCACCTCCTCACCTCCTCATCTCCTCACCTCCTCACCTCCTCAACCTCCTCAACCTCCTCACCTCCTCACCTCCTCACCTCCTCATCTCCTCACCTCCCTCACCTCCTCACCTCCTCAACCTCCTCACCTCCTCACCTCCTCACCTCCTCATCTCCTCACCTCCCTCACCTCCTCAACTCCTCAACCTCCTCACCTCCTCACCTCCTCACCTCCTCAACCTCCTCATCTCCTCACCTCCCTCACCTCCCTCACCTCCTCAACCTCCTCACCTCCTCATCTCCTCACCTCCCTCACCTCCTCACCTCCTCACCTCCTCATCTCCCTCACCTCCTCACCTCCTCAACCTCCTCACCTCCTCACCTCCTCACCTCCCTCACCTCCTCATCTCCTCACCTCCTCACCTCCTCATCTCCTCAACCTCCTCACCTCCTCACCTCCTCACCTCCTCATCTCCTCACCTCCCTCACCTCCTCACCTCCTCAACCTCCTCACCTCCTCACCTCCTCACCTCCTCAACCTCCTCATCTCCTCACCTCCCTCACCTCCTCACCTCCTCAACCTCCTCACCTCCTCATCTCCTCACCTCCCTCACCTCCTCACCTCCTCACCTCCTCATCTCCCTCACCTCCTCACCTCCTCAACCTCCTCACCTCCTCACCTCCTCACCTCCCTCACCTCCTCACCTCCTCATCTCCCTCACCTCCTCACCTCCTCAACCTCCTCACCTCCTCACCTCCTCACCTCCTCAACCTCCTCATCTCCTCACCTCCCTCACCTCCTCACCTCCTCAACCTCCTCACCTCCTCATCTCCTCACCTCCCTCACCTCCTCACCTCCTCACCTCCTCATCTCCCTCACCTCCTCACCTCCTCATCTCCTCACCTCCCTCACCTCCTCACCTCCTCAACCTCCTCACCTCCTCATCTCCTCACCTCCCTCACCTCCCTCACCTCCTCAACCTCCTCACCTCCTCACCTCCTCAACCTCCTCACCTCCTCAACCTCCTCACCTCCTCACCTCCTCAACCTCCTCACCTCCTCAACCTCCTCACCTCCTCACCTCCTCACCTCCTCACCTCCTCACCTCCCTCACCTCCTCACCTCCTCAACCTCCTCACCTCCTCATCTCCTCACCTCCCTCACCTCCCTCACCTCCTCAACCTCCTCACCTCCTCACCTCCTCAACCTCCTCACCTCCTCAACCTCCTCACCTCCTCACCTCCTCAACCTCCTCACCTCCTCAACCTCCTCACCTCCTCACCTCCTCACCTCCTCAACCTCCTCAACCTCCTCACCTCAGACTCACACACACACACACACACACAGACACACACACACACAGACATACTCAAACATATAGAAATACACACACACACACACACACACACACACACACACACACACACACATGAGTTAGTAGCAGGGATCCTGGTTGATCCTCTGGTCATCAATACAAGTGGTCCATGGGAACAGATACTGATGGTCCTGTTGGGACTTTAAAGTGAAGATTGATTCCTTGTGTTGGGAACACGTATTAAAGACATGTCCTCACCTGTTGAGGATTTAGAACGTCTGCTATTCTCTTATTGGAGTCCTTCTGTTTATTGAGGACATGGGAGGGACCATTGATTCTGTTGTTTGTTCATAAAGCCTCAAGGGGAGGAACAGTCACTAGATCACACTGGATGTTGTGCTGCTTTGGGACCACCATTGTTCCCCTTTCTTCACTTGAAATCCTCCAAGAGTACCACATGTTTCTCCTATGACCTCTGACCCCTACCTGCTCCTTAATGACCTCTGACCCCTACCTAATCCTTAATTAGCTCTGACCCCTACCTGCTCCTTAATGACCTCTGACCCCTACCTGCTCCTTAATGACCTCTGACCCCTACCTGCTCCTCAATGACCTCTGACCCCTACCTGGTCCTTAATGACCTCTGACCCCTACCTGCTCCTTAATGACCTCTAACCCCTACCTGCTCCTTAATGACCTCTGACCCCTACCTGCTCCTTAATGACCTCTGACCCCTACCTGCTCCTAATCACATGTGTTCACTGTCAGTATGTTTGTATGAAGCTGTCTGATAAATGACTATTCTTCAGACAGCTTGAGGCTTGAGGCTGCTTATCAAAGTCATGTTTTATTAATATCTGTTATTGCACCACTAGGGGGCGTGAATCCAACACCTTAAGGCCAACTTGATTAGAGTCAAGGAGACATGGGTGTGCTCAACACACACACACACACACACACACACACACACACACACAGACATATAGTATACACTATACACACATACACACACACGGGGGTGAGGGGGGGTTTCTCCCTTAAGGCCCCAAATGGCCAGAGAGCAGTTCCAGAGGTCAGGGGTCAGAGGAGGTGATCTACCACCATGGGTCCTACCACTGGGTCACGGATGGACCCCAGGGATTTAAAGACTGTTCAACTTTTGACTGTTATTCATTTAGCTTAATAAAAATTCCTGAACTCGCAAAAAATACTTTATGCAATATAATGTTTTAAATGGTTGAACTTTCTCTTTAACACGTTCTAGAAGACTGTTGTATTCAATATGATGTTTTAAATGGTTGAACTTTCTCTTTAACACGTTCTAGAAGACTGTTGTATTCAATATGATGTTTGTGGTGGAGATGAAGATGTGTTCTCAGAGCTGAAAGGGAGTCATGCATTGGATGTTCTTTCATGGTCTGACCAGCTAAATATCACATGTTCATGTTGTTTCCTTTGATTCTTTGAAGCATTATTAATCACATGGGATTGTTTCCTTTAAATCCTTTTTTGAAGTGTTATTAAAGTATGATGTTGGATTGGTGTTCATGACATTGTGTTCCATAATCCAGTGAGGTGAACATGATGTGTTGTCCTTTTCAAAAGGAGCTAAATGTGATGGTAAAGCCCTCTGGTGTAGTAAGAGCCCAATGGGGAGGGTGGTGAGTGATGAAGAGGAGGGTGGTGAGTGACGAAGAGGAGGGTGGTGATTGATGAATAGGAGGGTGGTTAGTGATGAAGAAGGGGGTGGCGAGTGATGAAGAGGAGGCTGGTGGGTGATAAAGAGGAGGGTGGTGAGTGATGAAGACGAGGGTGGTGGGTGATGAAGAGGGGTGATGAAGAGGAGGGTGGTTAGTGATGAAGTGGGGGGTGGCGAGTGATAAAGAGGAGGGTGGTGAGTGATGAAGAGGAGGGTTGTTAGTGATGAAGAGGAGGGTTGTTAGTGATGAAGAGGAGGGTGGTGAGTGACGAAGAGGAGGGTTGTTAGTGATGAAGAGGAGGGTGGTGAGTGACGAAGAGGAGGGTGGTGATTGATGAATAGGAGGGTTGTTAGTGATGAAGAGGAGGGTTGTTAGTGATGAAGAGGAGGGTGGTGAGTGATGAAGAGGAGTGATGAAGAGGAGGGGGGTTAGTGATGAAGAGGGGGGTGGCGAGTGATGAAGAGGAGGCTGGTGGGTGATAAAGAGGAGGGTGGTGAGTGATGAAGAGGAGGGTGGTGAGTGATGGAATAGGAGGGTTGTTAGTGATGAAGAGGGGGGTGGCGAGTGATGAAGAGGAGGCTGGTGGGTGATGAAGAGGGGTGATGAAGAGGAGGGTGGTTAGTGATGAAGAGGGGGGGTGGCGAGTGATGAAGAGGAGGCTGGTGGGTGATAAAGAGGAGGGTGGTGAGTGATGAAGAGGAGGGTTGTTAGTGATAAAGAGGAGGGTGGTGAGTGATGAAGAGGAGGGTGGTGGGTTATGAAGAGGGGTGATGAAGAGGAGGGTGGTTAGTGATGAAGAGGGGGGGTGGCGAGTGATGAAGAGGAGGCTGGTGGGTGATAAAGAGGAGGGTGGTGAGTGATGAAGAGGAGGGTGGTGAGTGATGAAGAGGAGTGATGAAGAGGAGGGGGGTTAGTGATGAAGAGGGGGTGGCGAGTGATGAAGAGGAGGCTGGTGGGTGATAAAGAGGAGGGTGGTGAGTAATGAAGAGGAGGGTGGTGAGTGATGGAATAGGAGGGTTGTTAGTGATGAAGAGGGGGGTGGCGAGTGATGAAGAGGAGGCTGGTGGGTGATGAAGAGGGGTGATGAAGAGGAGGGTGGTTAGTGATGAAGAGGGGGGGTGGCGAGTGATGAAGAGGAGGCTGGTGGGTGATAAAGAGGAGGGCGGTGAGTGATGAAGAGGAGGGTTGTTAGTGATAAAGAGGAGGGTGGTGAGTGATGAAGAGGAGGGTGGTGGGTTATGAAGAGGGGTGATGAAGAGGAGGGTGGTTAGTGATGAAGAGGGGGGTGGCGAGTGATGAAGAGGAGGCTGGTGGGTGATAAAGAGGAGGGTGGTGAGTGATGAAGAGGAGGGTTGTTAGTGATGAAGAGGAGGGTGGTTAGTAATGAAGAGGAGGGTGGTGGGTGATGAAGAGGGGTGATGAAGAGGAGGGTGGTTAGTGATGAAGAGGAGGGTTGTTAGTGATGAAGAGGAGGGTGGTTAGTAATGAAGAGGAGGGTGGTGGGTGATGAAGAGGGGTGATGAAGAGGAGGGTGGTTAGTGATGAAGAGGGGGGTGGCGAGTGATGAAGAGGAGGCTGGTGGGTGATAAAGAGGAGGGTGGTGAGTGATGAAGAGGAGGGTTGTTAGTGATGAAGAGGGTGGTGAGTTACGAAGAGGAGGGTGGTGATTGATGAATAGGAGGGTTGTTAGTGATGAAGAGGAGGGTTGTTAGTGATGAAGAGGGGGGTGGCGAGTGATGAAGAGGAGGCTGGTGGGTGATAAAATCAAATTCATCAAATTCAAGACTCTGGTGCTGACCTTTAGGGCAGTCAATGGAACTGCCCCAGCCTACCTCCAGGCGTTGGTCAAGCCCTACATCCCAGCCAGAGCGCTCCGCTCAACTTCTGCCAGGCGACTTGTTCGACCTTCACTGATGACAACCAAGCATCGCTCGTCCAAGTCCCAGCTCTTCACGGCTCTGGCTCCACAGTGGTGGAATGAACTCCCGTCTCATGTCAGGACGGCAGAGTCTCTCGCCAGCTTCCGCAAGAGACTCAAGACCCACCTGTTCAGAGTCCACCTGGACTTTCCATGAACCCTCCTTCTCCTTTGTGAACCCCTAACTTGCTTAAGTCCTGACATTAATAGCTCTTAGTATGTTGTATATTCTAGCAAGTGTATATCCTTAATGTTGATAACACGCTCTTATCACAGCTACTTAAGCAGGTGACCTGGCAGTACCAAATAGTGTTATTCATCTTGTTAATATGAATGCTTGTGAACTGCTCTATTGTTATGTTTGCGTACCTCAGTGTTATGCTATTGTCTGCTTCAACTAATGTACACCTTGTAAGTCGCTTTGGAGAAAAGCGTCTGCCAAATGCCCTAAATGTAAATGTAAATGATAAAGAGGAGGGTGGTGAGTGATGAAGAGGAGGGTTGTTAGTGATGAAGAGGGTGGTGAGTGACGAAGAGGAGGGTGGTGATTGATGAATAGGAGGGTTGTTAGTGAAGAAGAGGAGGGTGGTTAGTAATGAAGAGGAGGGTGGTGGGTGATGAAGAGGGGTGATGAAGAGGAGGGTGGTTAGTGATGAAGAGGGGGATGGCGAGTGATGAAGAGGAGTGATGAAGAGGAGGGGGGTTAGTGATGAAGAGGGGGGTGGCGAGTGATGAAGAGGAGGCTGGTGGGTGATAAAGAGGAGGGTGGTGAGTGATGAAGAGGAGGGTGGTGAGTGATGAAAAGGAGGGTGGTTAGTGATGAAGAGGAGGGTTGTTAGTGATGAAGAGGAGGGCGGTGGGTGATGAAGAGGAGGGTGGTGAGTGATGAAGAGGAGGGTGGTAAGTGATGAAGAGGAGGGTTGCTAGTGATGAAGAGGAGGGTGGTAAGTGATGAAGAGGAGGGTGGTTAGTGATGAAGAGGGGGATGGCGAGTGATGAAGAGGAGCGATGAAGAGGAGGGGGGTTAGTCATGAAGAGGGGGGTGGCGAGTGATGAAGAGGAGGCTGGTGGGTGATAAAGAGGAGGGTGGTGAGTGATGAAGAGGAGGGTTGTTAGTGATGAAGAGGAGGGTGGTTAGTGATGAAGAGGAGGGTTGTTAGTGATGAAGAGGAGGGTTGTTAGTGATGAAGAGGAGGGTTGTTAGTGATGAAGAGGAGGGTGGTTAGTGATTAAGAGGAGTGTGGTGGGTGATGAAGAGGAGGGTGGTTAGTGATGAAGAGGAGGGTGGTGAGTGATGAAGAGGAGGGTGGTAAGTGATGAAGAGGAGGGTTTTTAGTGATGAAGAGGGCGGTGGGTGATGAAGAGGAGGGTGGTGAGTGATGAAGAGGAGGGTGGTAAGTGATGAAGAGGAGGGTTGCTAGTGATGAAGAGGAGGGTGGTTAGTGATGAGGAGGAGGGAGGTGAGTGATAAAGAGGAGGGTGGTCAGTGATGAAGAGGAAGATGGTTAGTGAGGAAGAGGGTGGTTAGTGATGAGGAGGAGGGAGGTGAGTGATGAAGGACTTGTTTGGACTCCTTTGTTGGTCCAACTTGGTTGGACTTGCTCTGGAGGCTCTTGGCTCTGTAGACCCTGTAGGAGCCATTCTTCAGTTACTTAATCTTTGAGTTTGTATCATGCAATTATTTGAATTATATATTACGAAATATGAAAATGAAAACTGATAACTTGATT
>JANIIK010000696.1:0-2500 GCA_027704905.1 Muraenolepis orangiensis
CCTTGGCGGCCATCTTTGCTACATCCCCTCCACCAGGCTTTGTCCACCATTTCCACATTGCCGTCGCCGGGTTCGAAGGAGATCTCGGATTCGTCCTCTGTTGATAAAAAAATAACAAAATACATAAAAAGCCCCACGGACAACCTGATAAGAGTGAGAATTGTGAAGTAGATACATTTGTTTGACAAATCAAATGAATAAATAAAGGAATGTATGAATGACAACGTACCAGCTTGGTAGTCCGTGATGGCTACAAGGCCCTCCTCCGCCCACCGTTCGGCAAATCAGATCACCGCTCTATCCAGCTACTCCCCGCCTATAGGCAGAGACTGAAGCAGCAACCGATCGCTGTGAGGGAGGTCCAATGCTGGTCGGACCAATCAGATTCTACGCTGCAGGATTGTTTTGATCACGCTGACTGGCACATGTTCCGCGTTGCCTCGGACAATAACATCAACGAGTACGCGTCGTCGGTCACCGGGTTCATCAAGAAGTGCATAGATGACGTTGTTCCGACCAAGTCGGTTCGGATATATCCCAACCAGAAACCGTGGATTAACGGCGATGTTCGCGCTGCCCTACATGCGCGTAACGCCGCATTTGGTTCCGGGAATACGGAGGAATATACGAGAGCCCGTTACGACCTCCGTAAGACCATCGTCACTGCCAAGCGGGAGTATAAGGACAGAGTGGAAGATAAATTCAAGAAACACGATGCGAGGGGTATGTGGCAGGGGCTGCAGAAGATAACGAACTTCAGAGGGAGAACCAGTTGTGTAGAGAACTCCTCTACCTCCCTCCCAGGAGAGCTAAATACATTTTTTGCTCGGTTCGACGTAAACGGCAGCCCGCCGAAGCCAGCACCGACTGGGGAGACCAGCCAGCTGCGCATCTCGGAGGCGGATGTGCGCCGCACCTTTAAGCGGCTGAACATCCGTAAGGCGGCAGGCCCCGACGACATCCCGGGCCGCGTCCTCAGAGCATGCGCAGACCAGTTGGCAGGAGTCTTTGCAGACATCTTCAACCTCTCCCTGTCCCAGGCTGTTGTCCCCGCGGTCTTCAAGATATCCACCATCGTGCCTGTCCCTAAACAAACCAAGGTAACATGCCTGAATGACTACAGACCTGTGGCCCTCACCTCGATCGTTAGCAAATGCTTCGAGAGGTTGGTCAAGGACTTTATTTGCTCCGTGTTACCTACCACGCTGGACCCATGGCAATTTGCATATCGTCAAAATAGATCCACGGACGACGCAATTGCCATGGCCCTCCACACTGCCCTTTCCCACCTGGAGGGGAAGAACTGTTATGTGCGAATGCTGTTTGTGGACTACAGCTCAGCATTCAACACAATAGTTCCTGCCAAGCTCGACACCAAGCTGAGAGGTCTAGGCGTACCCCCATCCATGTGCAGCTGGATACTGAACCTCCTGTCGGACCGCCGCCAGGTGGTGAGGATGGGCAGCACCACATCAGAGCCACTGACCCTCAACACGGGAGCCCCCCAGGGATGCGTGCTGAGCCCTCTCCTCTACTCCCTCTACACCCACGACTGCATGGCTATGCACAGCTCCAACGTCATCGTCAAGTTTGCTGACGACACGACAGTGATGGGCCTGATCGCCGGCGACGACGAGACAGCCTACAGGGAGGAGGTCGGATCGCTGGAGCAGTGGTGCCAGGAGAACAGCCTCGCCCTCAACGTCAAGAAGACCAAGGAGCTGATCGTGGACTTCAGGAGGCAGAGGGGAGAGCACAGCCCTATCTCCATCGACGGCGTTGCAGTAGAGAGGGTCAGCAGCTTCAAGTTCCTCGGCGTGCACATCTCCGAGGACCTCACATGGTCCACGCACACCACACACGTGGTGAAAAGGGCCCAACAACGCCTGTATTTTCTCAGGCGTCTGAAGAAATTCAGCATGGGCCCCCGCATCCTGAGAACATTCTACAACGGCACCATCGAGAGTGTTCTGACAGGGTGTATCACCGCCTGGTACGGGAACTGCACGGCACTCGAGCGCAGAGCGCTTCAAAGGGTGGTGCGGACGGCCCAGTATATCGTTGGAGGTGAGCTCCCCTCCCTCCTGGACATTTACAACCAGCGGTGCGTGGCCAAGGCCAAAAGAATTATAAAAGACATTGCCCACCCCAGCCACGAACTTTACTCACTATTACCGTCAGGCAGGCGATACCGCAGTATCAAGTGTCGTACAAATAGGCTTAGAGATAGCTTCCACAGTCAGGCCATCAGGCTGCTGAACAAGGGCGTATAACATATAACAATGTATATTTTATTACATTGATTTATATATATATATTGCTCTTTTCTGTGCTGATTTTTGCATTTTATAAATTGCATTTTTTATTTTTATTTTATATTCTTTATTCTATTTTTTATTCTATTTTTTATCTATTTTTATTTTATCTTATTTTATAACTGCTGTCTGTCGTCGGGTATTGCACACAAGAATTTCACATCACTGCTTTATACTAAACTGTA
>JANIIK010000696.1:7500-22711 GCA_027704905.1 Muraenolepis orangiensis
TACTTTAAGACTTTGAGTTACTTTAAGTGTCGCGCGGTGTCTCGGAACACTCGTTTGGCGCGATCTGTTGTTGCGCAGTTACATGTGCAATTACGGTACATCGAAAAGTCTAAACCCCGATTATAAGACGACCCCTCTTTTTTTGATTTTTTTCTAGGAAAAAAACCCCGTCTTATATTCGGGTCAATACGGTATATATATACACATATATATATACACATATATATATATATATCGCGATCGTGAAGTCCAACGGAGGGGGATCGTGAAGTCCAACGGAGGGGGGGGAGGGGTGTCGCGATCGGGAAGTCCAACGGAGGGGGGGGGGGTCGCGATCGTGAAGTCCAATGGAGGGGGGGAGGGGGATCGTGAAGTCCAACGGAGGGGGGGGGAGGGGTGTCACACACACACACACACGTCGCGATCGTGAAGTCCAACGGAGGGGGGGGGAGGGGTGTCGCGATCGGGAAGTCCAACGGAGGGGGGGGGGTCGCGATCGTGAAGTCCAACGGAGGGGGGGAGGGGGATCGTGAAGTCCAACGGAGGGGGGGGGGGGAGGGGTGTCGCGATCGGGAAGTCCAACGGAGGGGGGGGGGGGGGAGGGGTGTCGCGATCGTTAAGTCCAACGGGGGGGGGCGCGATCGCGATCGTGAAGTCCAACGGAGGGGGGTCGTGAAGTCCAACGGAGGGGGGGGGAGGGGTGTCGCGATCGGGAAGTCCAACGGAGGGGGGGGGGTCGCGATCGTGAAGTCCAACGGAGGGGGGGAGGGGGATCGTGAAGTCCAACGGAGGGGGGGGAGGGGTGTCACACACACACACACGTCGCGATCGTGAAGTCCAAGGGGGGGGATCGCGATCGTGAAGTCCAACGGAGGGGGATCGTGAAGTCCAACGGAGGGGGGGGGGAGGGGTGTCGCGATCGTTAAGTCCAACGGGGGGGGTCGCGATCGTGAAGTCCAACGGGGGGGGGGGGGGGGGTATAGCTGGTAAAATGGTATAGCCCCCCCCCTGGTGAAAAATGCACCAGCCGCCACTGGTGACCAGTCCCGCATTTCGCGGGACAGTCCCGAAAATTGAATGTTTGTCCCGCATCCCGCGTGAACTGAACAATGTCCCGCATTTCAAAGATCATGGTAAAACACCAAAAAAAGTAGGCCTAATAATAATAATAAAAATAAAAACATGCAATTTAGCGAAAGTTATTTAGTAGTACAGATAAAATGGATGATGCCAAGAAAAAGAAACTCTGTATCAGACAGAGCGCTGCGGGGCCCCAGAGCGACGCAGTGAGCAGCACGTCATTACGCTTGTTAAATAAAGAGACGTACGTTTAGAAGTACGTAAGTAGTACGTTTTATTGAACTGTAGAACACAACATGAACATAATAAAGTAGCCTACAGTCGTAATTCAAAGTAGCAACGGTAACTAAATAAAGGTAAAGGCTGCCCAGTGTGCCCTAACCCTAACAAAGCACACATCTAATCGTGTCGGAGGAGAACATTAAATGGCATATATAGCCTCCACAGCATATATAGCCTCCACAGCATATATAGCCTCCACAACATATATAGCCTACACAGCATATATAGCCTCCACAGTATAGCCTCCACAACATATATAGCCTACACAGCATATATAGCCTCCACAGCATATATAGCCTACACAACATTTAATGTTATCCTACGACACGATTAGATGTGTGCTTTAGGTTAGGGTTAGGGCACACTGGGCAGCCTTTACCTTTATTTAGTTACCGTTGCTACTATGAATTACGACTGTAGCGTCGCTTTGGCTGAATCTACAAATGCATAAACTAACACTAAAACAACAACAACTGAAACACTAAACGCATTTAATGAGTAAGGTAAACACAATGACAAAATAAGGTTCTAAATCAAAGAATAACTTACCGGTTTCGGTACGATATTCTGTTCCCCAGCAGCATGGGTTAGTGCGGTGGAAAAGCAATGGCGGATCTTCACTTTGGAAAGAGAAGATTACGTACGTGACGTCAGCACGTACGTGACGTCACGCGAGGCTGCTGTCAAATAATTTGAGTACAATGTACTGATATTCATTGATATTCATTAAGAAGTTAAGTATTGTTCACTTAAAGTTTGAAATGTGCTCAGATAACTCATACCGTTTGTGGTGAAATAATGTTTATGCATTTTTGAGGTCATACAACTCATATTATTTGACAGACTTTCACTGTTCGGTTTTACAGTGCATGCTACATCTACCAAGCCAGATCATATCTCTTGGTCCTTTAGTAAGAAGTATGTGTATGAGATTTGAAGCTAAGCATAGCTATTTTAAGCAATGGGCTTCCAAATTAAATTTCAAGAATGTTTGTAAATCACTTGCAAACCATAATCAGTTCCTTGAATGTTGCAATGAAATAGGCATTGAGCATCCAATTTTTGCTACTGAGAGAGAATCAGGGCCTGTCTCTGCTGTTAAAAATGTTGATTATGTTAAGAGAAAAGTCAGAGATTTTTTAGGCATAGAGGTCATGCAATCTGTTGTCTCTGTAAAGTGGTACATCCTTAATGGCAATAAGTACATTAGTGGGAAATCTATGATTATCGTAAATGTAGATGATGCTTTCCCAGTATTTGGACTGATAAAAGACATCTTTTTGATAGATTCTTCTTTTATTGCTTTTGAGTTCCAGCGTTATGAAACACTGAATCTGAGTCCAGAGTTGCTGGCATATGAAGTGGCAGTTCCCAATGCTGCCCAGGCCACAGAATTTGTTAAAGATCTAATAGACTGCCTCTCCTATTTTTCAGTTAGTTTCAAAGACAGTACCTTTGTACCAATAAAATATAGTCTTTGTGATGTTATTGCCCACAGACAGTAATATGGAGGAACAATAATATTGTATGTTTCTTTTGTTTTTGTGTAAGGCCTATATGTTGGCCTATAAGGTTCCCAACTTGTCTGTTTCGTGCTCCCTGTGCAGTTTTGTGAACAAACATTTGTCATATGCTTAAAATCCAAGGAATAAAGTGTGTTTTCAGATATTTTTTGTGTGACTCTTGAATCAAGCATGTTGAGTTTGTTATTGAATCTTAAAACAAGATTTATTTTGATGAGACTTTGGAGGAGAAACGTAATACATCTTATTTTAAGTGTTAATTGTCTCATTTTAGGATTCCCTGCCTGTTTGAGACAAAAAAGTAAAGTTTTGCTTGATATAAGATTATACTGTTTAGTTGAAGACTTAAAATAAGAAATTAATTCTTAAAACAAGAAAAAATATCTAACACTTCTAAATGTAAGGTTTTTTTTCTTGGTAAGAACCAAATAATTTGCAGTGCTAACTAACTGTTAAGATTTGATGGGATATATGTCCTCGCTTGTATGTAATACTGTACTGTTCCATATGATGCGCAATGTTATGTTTGTGCCACAGTGAGGCGCAAAGACACAAGGTATAGGATGCATGCCTGCCTCCTATAGTCTAATCACAGAGGTTAGAATCTGTGTTTTTGGGGATCCTAATAAAGTCAAGTCAAGTCAAGTTCATTGTCACATCACAGTTTATACGAGTCTTATGTGCAATACCCGACGACAGACAGCAGTTATAAAAAACTGAATAGAATCAAAAATAAGTAAAAGTACAAACTGTATAAAGTTAAATATATAAAAATATAAAAATGCATTTATAAAATACAATATTTTAGCACAGAAAAAGAGCTATATATATATAGAAATCAATGTAATAAAATATACATTGTTATATGCTATACACCCTTGTTCAGCAGCCTGATGGCCTGACTGTGGAAGCTATCTCTAAGCCTATTTGTGCGGCACTTGATACTGCGGTATCGCCTGCCTGACGGTAAAAGTGAGTACAGTTTGTGGCTGGGGTGGGCAATGTCTTTTATGATGCGTTTGGCCTTGGCCACGCACCGCTGGTTGCATATATATCCAGGAGGGAGGGAAGTTCTCCTCCAACCATATACAGGGCCGTCCGCACCACCCTTTGAAGCGCTCTGCGCTCGGATGCGGTACAGTTCCCGTACCAGGCGGTGATACACCCTGTAAGAACACTCTTGATTGTGCCGTTGTAGAATGTTCTCAGGATGCGGGGGCCCATGCTGAATTTCCTCAGACGCCTGAGGAAATACAGGCGTTGATGGGCCCTTTTCACCACGTGTGTGGTGTTCGTGGACCGTGCGTGGTGTGAGGTCCTCGGAGATGGACCGATGGCCGAGGAACTTGAAGCCGCTGACCCTCTCTACTGCAACACCGTCGATGGAGGTAGGGGCGTGCTCTCCCCTCTGCTTCCTGAAGTCCATGATCAGCTCCTTGGTCTTCTTGACGTTGAGGGCGAGGCTGTTCTCCTGGCACCACTGCTCCAGCGATCCGACCTCCTCCCTGTTGGCTGTCTCGTCGTCGCCGGCGATCAGGCCCATCACTGTCGTGTTAATATTGCGATATCCCTATATTTTAATGTGTGATTTTATATTTTGTGTGGATTCAACATATACATTGAGGTTTGGCTTCTACAGGTCTGTCTGCCATGGTTTTTTAACTGAATGTGACCAAACCAATAATTTGCTTAGACTATGATAACATTGGTTTTCTGGCTTAAAAAAAAAATCTTTCAGTCAACGTGACGATACGAATATTGTAAAAGCAAAGAATCGTGAAACACACCTGTATATAAATCGTTGATGTTTAAAAAATATGCATAGATAATAAAAAATAAAAAATAAGATGATATTGATATGATATATGATATTGTCCATAAAACAATGATATTGTCCGAAAACCACAGAGGGACTGCACAGCAATATAGGCCCCTGAACCTTAAGCTACGGAAGCTGTGATTGGTAAGAGCCGATAAGTGGCCGAGCAGCGGCCTATCATCAAGGGTGGTAATCTCTGTGGTCTTAGATGGGTCTCAGATTCACATCTTCCCTTGAACACATTCACCTCCCAGTAAGCCATGTGTGCTGTGCACTCTACCTGCACCTGCAGACTGCAGACAGAATGAGAACTGGTACTTGGAAAAAGGTGCCACTGCCGAGGTGCTCTTGAGCAAGGCACCAGACCCTCTACACTGCTTGACCCGGGCAGCTGTATATACAATAGCTGCCCACTGCTTCTAACACTAGGATGGGTTAAATGCAGTAAAACTGATTTCACTGCGTGCACATGTATGTGATCAATAAAGAGGGATTCAAGCCTCCAGATTTAGATTTAGATTTTAGACCAGTGCTGGCCATAAGCAACACAAAAAGATGGACTGATCTAGAAGATGACAATAAAACCACACACTTGGGGTTTGCATTGTGGTTTGTTTACGGTCAGGCTCTTTGCTCTTTGGGGCCTCGACAAAACATGCTTATTCAGGGTCAGCATTCTTGTCGTTCTTTACTGGTCTTCAAGACTATGGATATTTATATACATTTGATTTTTGAAGCAAGGACTCGAAGACCTTGAAGTATCGGGATGGCATGGAGGTGAGAAAGTAACTGAACATTGTTTAAAATGCACAGTGATCTTGGTTTGTGTATGATGGTGATTGAAGCCCCTCACAGCATACTGGCTTGCTAGTTGTACAGCCCCCCCCAAACTGTGAACAACCAGAGTATCCTATTGGCTTGCATCAAAGGTAGTGAAACCGTGGGTACATTTCCTCCTGTGCTGCGGTGCTCAGGTTGTTTCTGTGAAACACATGTTTCCATGTATTCTGGTCAACGTGAACAAAACCACTTCTGGTATCATGTTCAAGACACCTATTTGCATGCCTTGCCTAGCCTTCCGTACTGGTGACAGATGTTCAGGTGTCCTTCTGGCTGTGCATGTACTACTTCGTGGATGAGGAGCACTATGGCCCATGGATAATCGACCCATGGCTCTTGGACATGGACATGGTTTTGGAATCACTCCGTCAGGAAATGCAAAGTATTCAGGATGTTTGGCCGGCTGCTGTATCTGATGGATGCAAGTTAAAAGGTCTTAACCATTTTTGTTCCCCCGGTTGTACCTCGGTTGCCAAGTGCCAGTGTGCTACTGTTCAGGAAGATGTTCAGGTCAATCTATGTGGTGTGTAGACCACAGAGTTTACATTACATTGCAGTCATTTAGCAGATGCTTTTGTCCGAAGCGACTTACAATAATACAATAAACCCCCAGGAATTAACTGACCAGCAGACACAAAGAAGCGTTCAGTTGAAAGTTTCACACAGACGATTACATCACTTGTTCGTTATCCCAGCTTTCAACAGAATACAGATCATACAGATGGGACGCCAAACATGCAATCATAAGCTGTTTTATACATCATATGCTAATTACCCTAATAGTAAGACAAAGAAACCATGGTATAGAGCAGCAAGAAATAATTTATTTGCGCATTAAAAAAATACTAATATATATATTGTTTTTGAAACTGCAGGAAGCAGGCAACACTTTCCATCGCATCTGACAAACATCTGGCTTATTGTTGGATTATAACAATGTACAGTTTAAGGTGTGGGCCAGAGTTTCCTGTGTGAAGTGGAAACTTGACACAGGAAACGGTGCTGCTGTGGTAATACAGCTCTGCTTACCCACACTAAGCATGGCGCATGTTTTTGTATAGTGCCTGGGGGTGACCCTGGAATCAGCCTCTGGGGAGTTTCAGTGACATATATATTTTATTTTTTTAGTTTGTACGCCATTTCCTGTCCTTTGGATATGGGTCTTATGCGTTCACGGCTCACTGGAACCTATCAAAACAAACAGGACAGCTGATGTGTGGTGCGGTACCTTGCTCATTCTGAACACACACACACCCGTCCCAAAAAACACACACATCCTTGTGAACTCGTAGAGACTGTTGAGCTAAAAAACGTTCTAGTGGTTTCTCTGGCATGCATGCCATCAAAGGTGATCTCTATCACCGGCCAGCTCAACGCCCGGCGTTTTTTTTTTTTTAATGAGTCTTGAAAAAGAGGGGTCGTCTTATAACCGGGGTCATCATATATTCGGGTCAATACGGTATATATGAATCGACCTAAATGCATATTAATATAATAATGCTAAAAATAATGATAATAATAATAATACATATTTATTTTCTATATAGTCCATTCCGTTACATTATAGTCATTTAGCAGACGCGTTTGTCCAAAGCGACTTACAATAGTGTTTTCAACAAAAAAATTGTATATCAATTTAATAGTAAACAAAAAATGAATCCCTTCCCCCCTCAAAACCTACATTTTCTTGATTTTTAGTTTCTTGTCCATTTAAAACGGTTTAAAATGTGTTCATACTTAATGTATATACGTATGTATAACTATATATATATATATATATATATATATATATATATACTGTATCTATCTATCTATATCTTCATAACAACACGGGAAACCATGTCGACATACTTTTCAAGTGTCAGAGGGGTCTTTGCTACGTGGAAGTCTGGAGAAGGCCTTGACCACAGAAACCACATGCTCTGTGTCGTCTGCACGAACAGAGTGCACGGAAGGTGTAGACATGCAGAACACACAAAACACTGGCTTTATTGATAAACATGCATTTGATTTGGCCAACAGTCACTCCTCATCTACAGTTTGCTACAGTTGGTGTTTTTGGGCATGCTAAAATATAAATATATATCTGGAGAATTAGAATCCTCTTTATTGGTCACATACATTGTACAATTTTTTTTTGTTTCTCTGCATTTAACCCATCCTATTATTAGGAGCAGTGGGTCCGCTATTTCTGTATTCAGCACCCAGGGGGGGAAGCAGTGTCTGGGGTCTGGTGCCTTGCTCAAGGGCACCTCGGCAGTGTTTGCCCATGTGTTTTGGGGACTTGAACCGGCAACCTTCCGGTTCCCAAAGCAAAGTTCAGACAGACTGAGCTGTTCTGCCGCCCGGTCGCAAAAATAGTCTTGCTCTGAAAAAATAAAGGCTGAGGCCGAGGTACAAAAGCAGAAATTGGTCACTCTCTTTTCATTTATACTGGTGCTGTCGACTAGTTAGTCATTTCACCACTGTCTACGACAGATTGGTTACCAAAGTGCACTTTAAATCCAGCCTCTTTCTCTTCATGTGGAATTTCCCACAAAGGAACGTGAACTCAAACAACCAACTAAGCCTGCAGCCTAATGAGAAGACATTGGGTTGGGTTTTAGTTTCAGTTGTTTTCTAGCTAACTCTGTGTGGGTTACCTAATTGTATGTGTATTATATATGTGTATATATATATATATGTATGTATTTTTTTATGAATCAAAATGTTCCATTAGATTCCTAAGTATTACATGTGTACACAATCCTATAGTGTAATTGTCTGAAAATGAATACTGGGTTAATCAGATTGGGTTAAGACCTGTGTAGGCCTATGTGTTTTCCTCATCAGCCAAATCAAGACCTACATCATACATGTCAAGTGTATCCGGGGAGCGCATGGCTATCAAGTCTAATCTTCATTTCATAGTGGGCTATCATTTTAGAATGATTTGCGGTACCAGTGTATATACCGTGATTAGTATGTGTAGTTTGTTGTGTATGGTCCATATGGTTAAACTATTGCCCAGCTACATTGAGCTTGTACTGTGTCATGCTGTGCTTCCCTGAAGTGCCCGCAAAAAGCCAGGAGAATACACAGGCTAGGATTGGTCACAGTGTTTGATTACAACAACATCAAGGCATTAGGAAAACCTCTTTGAAATGAGGACGGGAGCATTCACCAATGTCCCGCGGGCCGCCTGTTCCCGACCCATGTGCCTATTCTTTTAGAAAAGTCATACAATAACCTAAATATACCTTGGCAACGTCAAGGGAGTGGAGCTTGTCACAGCAATGAAGCAGGACCTGCTGCACCTCCATGCCATCTTTCCGGACATAAAGATCATCCTTTCCTCCATTAACACAATATGTCACTGGAGGAAAGTAGATCCGGGAAAACTTTACAAGGCCAGAATGTGGGTGCACAGAGAGATGGGCATATGTGTTAAGTATAACGTGGAGAAATTGTCAGGCATCCTTGCATTCAATTTGACTGCCCTGGCATATTTTTTAAAGATGGAGCTAATTTTTCAGATTTGGGGAATGATATGTTTTTAAGTGCCATAAAACAATCCCTTGAGGCTACAATCCAAAGGGCAAGGGCAGAAGCACAATAAAAGCAGTTTGGAGGCACATTCTCATTTGTCCATTGGTTATTACAGGTGTACCAAGTCAGTTAGTAATCGTCGTCCATTTCTCCCATTTGTCTTCAAATTGTGATTCTTGTAGTCTCAGTCGACGTGTCTTTTTTTTCCATTATATAAATGATATGATATACTTCCATTCTTTCTGAGTAGGAGGTTCCACCTTGTACCATTTTCTAGTGATTGCCTTGGGGATTGCCTTAAGTTCTCCCCATACTAGATTGTAGCCAAATAGACCTGCATAGTTCTATGTTCAAACAGATTAATTATATTAACATTAAATTAAAGGTATGATCTACACAGTGGTTGAAAGTAATTTGAATAATTTACTCCCATTTGATATTACTTTAGACTTCTAATCAGAAGTCTAAATCGTCTTCTAAATACAGAGGGAAATATGTATTAATTTACACGAATATGATTAGAATGATACATTAAAGATGTTTCACATAATTGATGATATAACAAGCTTTCAAAATACGACACATTCTCAAAGATTAAACCGGCATCTATCCGTTTTAAGTGTAACGTTGTGTATACAAAAATATGTATAGAAAAATGCATACAAAAAGTGAGCTTCTGGGTTGTTCCCGGTATCTTCGTGTTTGGATCGTTCTTCAGAACATTGAGTAAGTCAACTTGGTCCTGAAGCTGGGAAATACAGAAATACACCAAATATATCATGGGTTGAACTCTCTTCAAATGTTACACAATTTACATTTAAAGGCCCAAAGCGTACATACCTAAAGAACTTAAACACGCTTAACTACTTAAACAACCTATCAGGAACTGTGCTGACCTGCAGACCTCACCATCATTTGTACTTAATTCAAATGCACAAGATGCAAGGTGATCCCGCAGTATGAATTTCCTACAACAATAATATACAAATATACTAATATACTAATATACAATACTATACTAAACAATTATACACGATAAACAACACTATATATTACCCATGATATGCTATCTATGCTTCAGGTGCCACAAAGTCGAGTTAGAATGAGCCTACCTCTCTGGAGTTGACTGTTTTTCGGTGTTATTCGGTGACAATCGCGACACCCAGGATTACACCGACCATGATCCAACGTTCATCAAGGGTTCCTAAATTGGAACAGAGGACACATTGTCTCAGTTTCTGAGACAATGTGATCAATGAGATATATTTTTATTAATTCAATGATTCGATAATCATGTAATTTTACGTCACTCTTAGCGTTGGTGTCATCCTCTTCATCGCCTTCAAATAAGAACAGAGGAGAAAGAAATATATTTATCTGTGTATACATTTAATTAATCTTAACAAAACATGCTATTCATCAACATACATGCAATAATGAGAGAGGGTTATGGCGCATATGTGAGAATTTCTTCTTTGTCTGCAAAATGAATGTGTTAGCGGTTTCGAATGTGTCTTTAATGTCTTAATTATTATTGTCTTAATCAATAAAAACGGTCAAATAATAATATTTAAAGTGTCTTAACTGTTAGAGATGATGTTGTCCCCTTTGTGAAATGTATCATTTTCTTTAAATGGACAAAAATATATAATATATAGTATATAAAATATAATAAATGGATAGTTAAAACGAAATATCTGTTTATCGACATATATTGTAATAATTACTTCTTTGCAGTCTGTAAAATATGTCTTTTGATGACTGCGATATTCATGCAGTTTCTATTTAATGTGTTTATCAGCCGCGTGCGCTAGAGGCGCACAACACGCACCGCCAACCACTCTACCGTGGCTAATTGCCATTGCATCTCACCTGGGGGCTATTTACTAAACAGCACGGCTAGTCAGTGACGAGACGTCGCTCGTCGTATCTGTGTAAAACCGCGTAGCTACCAGTCCCAGCGTGCGTAATCCTGGCTTTGACACCCGCTCTGGGATATCAGAGAGATAGTCCCGGCTCGTCGGTCCAGACATAGAGCCCCTCGACGCACCACCTCAGACGCACCCTTCGACTTCCCGGGTTAACCCGGACCCATCGCCTGTCCCAACTATTCCCTACGTCTGCTATTTTTTTTTCCTTGTCGGAATCGACGCACCTCGACGCAACCACCTCGACGCACCTTGACTTCCCGGTAACCCGACCCATCGCCTGTCCCAAACTAATCCCTACGTCTAGCTAACTGTAGGGGGCCTTGACGCACCTCGATCTCGCAGGTCCCAAGAATCCAGCTATAGTTTTCGGTTCCATGGAGATAACAATCTATTGTGTTTGTGCCATAAAAAACACCTGTATCTTTCTTCCTGGTCTCCCGGCACGCGTTCGGGTCCAACCTCACCACACCTTGGTTGACAGAACGACATGAGCCATTATATTAGGAGACCCCGGAGACGGAGATCGGGGTTACACTGCGCGAAATCCACTATACGCAGCGCAGTGAGACGAAACCATCCTTGCGGAAGCCCATGCGCACAAATTACCCGGTATGAGTGGACCGATCACGGCAGTCCCAGGGCGCACGCAAAAAACCATTAGCAACACCTCGAGAGCGGTGGCTTTCACAAACGCCGGTGCTCGCTGGTTCCGCGGAGCGCAATACCCGCCCCACGCCGAGATACTCTGGATCCGGACACCGGACGGAAGCTTTTGGTTCATGTTGCCAAGAACATCTTTGAAGCACAGCAGTCCAGCTTTACGAGGGAAAAGAACAGGGAGGATGCTATACATAGTGATGTCCTGATGAGGGAAGGTCCCCTCGCTATGTACGATGACAGCATCCGTGCGCCAAGGATACTCATATCCTGGAGACTTTCGGGGCTCTCGAAATGGAGATTGATAGAGGGGTAACGACCACCCCCTAGGGGGCGCCCGGACCATGGGAACACAATCCTGTTGCGGCCTTAAACAGGGAAAACGCTCAGTTCTTCGAGGAAGTACACATCGGCCCACACGGTTCCGCCGGTTGGCGCGTGGAGTCGGTTGGAAAGCAGGAATTTCTCCATGCGAGCGGGCTCACTGTCCGCCGCACTCCACGAACGGACCTCAACCGGGCAGTTGGGCACAGGACCCGGTCGGACGCTGCGCGGCGCGGAGACAGGCGCACTGGGATGAGGCCCCATCAAGATGGCCATTCAGGTGTCCTGACACCCCTACGACGATGCCAGTCGCGGGCCGACCACGTCACCCGCCGGTCCCCCATTCCCAGAACGCCCCCGTCTCCCCGCCCCCAGCGCGAGGCGCAGGAGATCACTCTATCCCCGGCTACACCGCCCTTCCTTCACCCGGAAGAGCCCGATGCCCAGTGGTATCGGTCCGTCGGTCCACTTCTCACCCCAGCCCCCAGGAACCCGGACAGCGGACGCCTGGACACCAGCGAGCTTGCCTATCTACTGCGCGGCGCCGTTGGGACACTCCACCTTCGCTGACTCGCTCATCCCGTCCGGCCAAACACGACCTCGGGCCACCTCAGATGACGGCGGGGTACTGCCACCGGTGCCAGAACACGCGACCCCCCGCCATCTCCACGCACTCACTCCTGCACACGGCTCCCATTTCCACCGGGCATATCCACTCTGACGGGCGAAGGACAGAGGCCTTACCCGGGGCCGAGGCTGTTGGTGGACCTCCGGGCACATGCACAGTCTTTATGACTGCCCGCTCTCGGTCGAACCCCGGACCAGCGCCACTAATTACCCACCCCGCCAGCCGACCATACAGCCCCATCGGAGGTCGCAACTCGCCATCGGCATGGCAACGCCGCCGGCCCCCGGATTCAATCACCGGTGGTTCCAACTCTCACTCTGATTCTCGATCAGGCGAATCACCGGGCACGACCCCCTCCAGCTTACACAATCATCTCCCACCCACCCCACACCCGGAGGTACTTGGTAGACCGTGGTTGCCTATCACAAATCCACACACACCGACCCAGCGGCCGGCGGTTCCAGTGATAAGTGGAGACACAGGTTATCTGCCACTCACGAAACTGCACCAGCGTCCACTCTAGCCAACACGACCAGCCCTACCACCCAACCCGCCCACCCCCACAGCCCGGTCACGAGTCCTCCCTCATCATCCTCCCATCCCGTCCCCCCAGTTCTACACCGAACCCCTCCGGGGCATCCCACAGGTGTTCTCTAAGGAACGGGCCGCTCTCCTACCTCCTCACAGCGAACCCAACGACACCACCCTGCCGCCATTCATCTCCTTCCCGGCGCGTCTTTGCCCGCGTTAGCGACTCTCACAAATCTGTCCCGGCCCCCGAAGAGCACAAACATAGGAGACCTACATCCACGAACCTCTCTGGCAGGGGCCCAGATCCGACCCCTCCGCTCGTATGCGCCCTGTGCGGTTTCTGGGTTTTTTTCTTTGTGACCTAAAAAGGATAACTCGTTAAGGACGTGTATTGCACTTCCCGGGGGCTAACACGATATCACGTCAAAGACCAAGTACCCCTTCGCCCACACTCATCCCGACCCCAGCCTTTCGAGCCACTCGTAATGCGACACGCGTGTTCCTCCAAATGGGACACCTCCGCAATGCCTACCATCTCATAGCACAGGCACTCCACGTAGAGCGGGGCACCACCGGCGGCAGCAGGGCCAAGACGACGCGAGCTCAACAATGCCTTGCGGCACTTCGACGACCGGCGTCATGACTCCCTCGGATAGTCTACACCAAGCCCCCCCCCGGCAGTGTTCCACAGCTCTGCCCCGTGAACGCACGTATCCCCGAGCACATGCGAACCTGTTCGCTCACATTTCGTACCCTGGACGAGATTTACGATACATTTTCATGTAGTAAGAGGGAGCACGTTCAGCCACACCCGTCCCCTTCGGTATGGTACTTCAGCGGCCCTTTGGCCAGACAAAAGCTGTTCGTCAAGGCGGAGAAGTAAGAGCTTCCACGCCTAAGACCCCCCCCCCCCTAAACCCCCCACCCACCCCCTCCGGTGGCTCTGAGTTTTTGGGGCTTCATATCGAACCGGCGGCAAAGTATCCTCCGACTGCGACCTCCGTTCCACGGCAAGGCACACGTGGCGGACTCGTCGCAGACCGACGACTACGTATACCGGAGACAACTCCAGCGGTCTCCCGGCTTTTCTCATTATGTTGTACGCAGGTTCATCCGGATTTCAGTGTTAGTGCCGCCAGGCCCCACTCTACCTCGGCTCACCTCACACGCTCTCTCAGTTCTCCTGAATCCTAGGGCAGCGTGACGATTCATGCAGCGTTTTGCGTAGCTGAAAAGCTGTTTACCTGGCTCCGGTGTCTGACAGGCACTCCTGATCCGCATGCCAGTTTGTGGTGGAGGCGATGAAGCGGATTCCGTGTGGGGGGCCGTTCTTTCTCAAACGGTACCACGGGGGATCGGAAGAATCACAACTTGTGCCTTTTTTCGAGCAGTTGTTCGCACCGAGGAGAGGAACTACGACGTGGGGAATCGGGACGCTCTGCAGTCGGTTCTGGCGCCTTGGAGGACGTGGAGGCATTGGCTGCGGGCGGCGCCCCCCGAACAAACCGTCGTGGTCTGGACGGCCACAAGAACTTGGCCCCTACCTCGGACCACCGCCAGATCGCCCGCACTCAACATCCTCCAGCACAAGGCCGCCGCCCCCCCCCCCCCCCCCCGCGTGGGCGAATGCTCCCTGGGGAGGTTCAAACTTCCACGAAGTCACCTACACGGCCTGGATGTCGCGAATGTGAAAAACCAGACTACTCTCTCCACATCGCCCAGTGGGACGCCCCGACGAGGGATCTCGTCAGAGCCAGAGACCCATTACATGACCCTCCGGCCCCCCCTCTGTGACAAGTCGACTTGGGGCAGTGCACACAGGGAGATCGAGGGTCTTGTCCGGCCGGTCAGCTTACTCATCCAGTCCAGGTAATGGTCCGCTAACCGGCTGTTATGTAGGTCCTCGGGCTACTGCAATTGGGCTTCAGTCCTCCCGTATGAACCTCGCCATACCCGGCTTTGCAAACGGACCCTGTCCTTCCTCAGACGGGCCTTCTCGGTGCGCCTATCCATCTCCCGGAACCCAGGCCTGGTCACGGCATGCACCGTCTCGTGCATGCAGCAAGGC